>JANHFT010007997.1:3599-19611 GCA_032467955.1 Pseudoxenodon macrops | reverse complement strand
ACCGGAAGTTCAAGACGGCCAGAAACGGGGCCTGTTTCCAAACTCCAGAGCCTGGGGAGGCCGTTTTCACCCTCCCGGAAGTGCGAGGAAAGCTTCTAGAGCTTGGGGAGGGCAAAAATGCTCCCCCCACCATGGTGCAGGAGGCTGACTAGGTCACGCCCACCATGGCCACACCCACCCAGCAACCTGGCAGAGAATCCCTTGCTAAAAAATTTGAAGCCCACCCCTGGCTGCAGTGATTTCCTGAATGACTGCAGCAAAAGGTTGTATAAAATCAGACATTTCTCACTTTAACAACTGCAACACTTAGCACTGGAAGGTCCAGTCTCAATTCTGGTCGTAAGTCAAGGACTCCTATATGCGCTTGCACCGAAAGCATACAGAAATTCCTCCTAATTATCAAATGTAAATTCCTGATCCTCTTCACTTGTTATGGTTTCATATCTACGTGTTGCAAACACATTACACATGATAGCCAAGGAACCTGAGGTGCAGAAACCCATTTTGATCTGATTTTGGCACCCCAGACAGAGAGAAGGGCCCTAGTCACAAAAGTAGCAAAGACTCTGCCCTCTGTGGACCTGCAAACCAAAGATGCTTTTACCCACATACCAACACACATGCTTCATTTACTCGTACACAAAGTGCAATTAGCGTTCATTGTGAGTGGAAACTATTTTAACACGCATCACATTACAGCGCTGAGAACGAATGCATTATCCCCAGGCTCCTTCCTCATAGCAATCAGGTATTAAAATCCATTCACTTAGGTCAATTGAGATCATTCCAAAGCCTCACTTAGCTGCAACCTCCCTGTGGCAGGGGAGAGACTCCGCAGCTTGGAAGCGCTAGGGAAGAGCCCACAAAGACTCCTGCGTTCCTACGGGATGCCACAATAGCAAAAGAGAAGGCATTGTGCAGCACACTGCCAATATCACCATGTGGTCCAAAACAGTGGGAACCCAGGCCAACAGCCGCAAGTGGTTTTATTCAATAGCAGAGCTGAGTTTTCATGGGAGATCAGCACTTTGGTAAAAGGTGAGCTATCTAGCAGTCCCCCGCCCTCACCCCCAGTGAAATCGGCAATTCAATAAAAAGCTTTACCCAACTTGAACCAATATAGGTAGTCCTGAACAGACGACCACAACTGAGCCCCAAATTTCCATTGCTAAGCAAGCTAGTTTGAGCTTTGCCTCATTTTATGACCTTTCTCGCTATAGTTATTAAGTGAACCACTGCTGTTGTTACATGGTTGTTAAGTAACAATGGCTTCCCCATTGACTTCGCTTGTCAGAAAGTGATCACATGACCCTGGGACACGGCAGCCATCATATACTCCAGTTGCCAGGTGTCCGATGTTTGATCACGTGACCATGGAGAGCCTGCAATGGTCATAACTGTGAACAATGGTCACAAGTCATATTTCTCAATGCCATTGTAACCCCAAATTGTCATTAAACAAATGGTTGTAAGTTGAAGACTACCTGCAATGAGAGCTACAGTAACATTCAATTTAATAGACCATTACATGTGACAGGGAAGTGTGTCTGTTAAATCTGGCTGTCTGTTAAAACCAAATATCTATCACTGACACAATTTCTATCATTGGCTAATTGATATTTTTATGCAAAACATGTAACTTGATGCAAATGATGTAAAATACCCATAGAATGAATTTGTACATTTCTACTATTATATCTAATATCTAAACAACAACAAGGTACATGTAATAAATAATTTCATAGTATGGCCAGGTTTCATTTTTTCACTATTATCTGCCTATGCTGAATCTATGAATGAGTTAGAAAGGCTGATTACTTTCTATGGCCCAGTTCTCACAACATTTTAACTGGGTAAATAGATGTTAGTTTACTGTGGAAACATAAGTAAGTGTCAAGTTTAAAGTCCTCACTTCTATGGAAATATGCCCAATAAGTTTATAGCTCCTGAACTCTCTGCCCTACTGGGTAATCTCTTCTGATGCTGGTCTAGGTCAGGGGTCAGCAACCTGCAGCTCTGGAGCCGCTTGTGGCTCTTTCACCCCTCTGCTGTGGCTCCCTGTCACTCAAAGTATGTGTCACAACTGCCAATGTGTGACACCCGCTGGCATGCAATTTATTGAGCTTTTCAACCCCCAGTAGGCCAACCATGGAAAATTCCTAGAAAAGAAGTTTCAGAAGAAAACAGAATCTTTAATTCAACTATATATGCTAGTTTTGTGGCCTCTCAAGAAATAGTCAGGCACGGGAAGGGTTTTGTGGCTCCCGGTGTTTTCTTTTCTGTGGGAAAAGGGTCCAAATGGCTCTTGGAGTGTTTAAGGTTGCAGACCCTTGGTGTAGGTCAATAAAAGAGTCTTACCACTCCTCATAGTGCTGCAGATGACCGTCTCCTCTTCCTTCTTGCCCTTGTTTGGCATCACCCCATGTTTCACCCACAGGGACAAGGTAAAATGGTCACTCAGTCCTTCAAGAGCTCCGGTTCCACTGCCCATGGGCACCTGGGTGGCCTGGCTGCCATTGAACCAATAGATGAGGCTGCTATCCTGGCTGTAATGGACTGACAGGCGTGCTGTCCAGTTGGCCATGGGACCTGGCACTGGCAGAAGGTCTACTTCACCTCGGGCAGCACCTGGAGGGACAAGAGAGGACAGTCAGAATGGGGAAGGTCCATCTGATGGTGCCTTGTTTTGGGATAAAGCCAATAGGAGATTTCGATTTTTAAGATGGAAAACCTATAGTGTTTCCTATCACCTCCTACAAATTAACATGAGACAACTTTCATTCTTAAGCAAAGATCTCCAAACTTGGCAACTTGTGGAAATCAACACCCAGATTTCTTGAGCTAGCATGGTTGGCTGAAGAATTCTAGGAGTTGAAGTCCACAAGTCTTAAAGCTGCCAAATATGGGGAGCCTTGTTCTTCAGCAACCCCTGTATAATTACAACAGAGGCAGAAAATAATCTCCAGCACACAGAAATCTCCTGTTGCTTTGGATTGAATTTGCACAGAGAAACATCCCAATAAGTTGTGATCTTCAAACTTTGTGTCTGTCACTTTTAACAATGCCTCAATATACTTCTGACTAGCCATAGTTTAGAAACTTCATCATCAGACTTTCTGGGTTAAACATTCTAGAGACTTTGATTATTTGTTACTCTTGAGAAGGTTGACCTAATTTAGGTAAAGATTCTTTTAGAATATATTTCTACACATTCATTCATTCTCTCTCTCTCTCTCTCTCTCTCTCTCACACACACACACACACATCTGGTCTGGGGAGTTCTCCTGCGCAGACGTGCCCAGCAGCGGTAGCGGCAGTGGCAGCGATAATGACAGTGGGGGCAGAGTTTGCCTGGGCTCTCCACCACCCCAGAACCTCACCGTGCTGGGGAATTTTTCTGCATGGCCGCAGTGCCGGCACCAATGGCAATGGCAGAGCACACCCTGCTCTTTGGAGGACTGAGGGTGGGAGGCCTGACCTGGAAGAGGCGCCTACCCCATCATGGGCTGGATGCGGGTGGCGGGATCCAAGGGAAGCAGGTGGCAGTTGCCTAAAGGCCCCGTGGAAGCTGAGCACAGAAGCCAAGCACAGCAGGTCCAAAAGGCGAGCGAGCCTCGTCATGTCCCCCAGTCCAAGGCTGAGCACACCGGGTCTACCTCCCCTCCTGCCTTCCAGAGTGGCTCTCCAGATGGGCAGCAAGTGATGCAGGTGAGTTAATTAGCTGTTTGACCGAGGAGGTTTAGCGCACGAAGCTGGAAGGGAGGCAGCCAAGCAGGATGTGCCACGGCTTGGAGCCTCAACAGGTAACCCGCTGTACCACTACCACATGGCTTCTGGGAGCCTTTTCCTCTGCCAGCTTGGCATGCCAAATAGTTGCAGCAATGAGAAGTAGACCACGAGACGTGCGGGCACCCCACATGCTCAGCTACTGAGCCAAGCCCCACACGCCCACATGCCTCCCACCTGGCTCTCGGGTGCCACCGCGCAAAGTTTGGTGTGCCAGGTCAGTGGAGAAAGAGGCTCCCGGTAGGCACGAGATGGCAGTGCAGCAGGCTACCTGTTGAAGCTCCGGACCGCCTTGCCCACCTCCACCATTTGCTTTGCTTGGAAGGGGCCACCACCAGTGCTCTTGCCGCCCTCCCTTTCCACCTGGCTGCAGACATCCGCCTGCCCTCTTGAAGCACCACCACCACTGCTCACTTTCATTTCACAGCAGGAGAAGGAAGAAAGTGGGAAGCACAGTGCATGGAGGTGGTGGGCAAGGCAGCCCCAGTGTGCCTGTTGCTGGGGAGGCATGGCAATCGCTCGTCCTGGGTGGTCTCAGCAGGGTCTGAATTTCCCTCTCTGCCTGCGCCATGTCCCGCCCCAGCCAGCCATTTGGCTACAAATGTGGCGACCTGGTCTTCTCTAAGATGAAGCACTGCCATGAAGGCTGAAGGGAAAGCACTGCAGATTCGGCCCACAGTGGTGCAGCCAGGCTTCGGGCTCCAAATCAGTCATTTCCTGCCTAGATTTTCCAACATTGCCCGCATTCATGAATCCTTTTGTGTTTGTCATAGGTGTGGCTCCTAAGCCTCTGCCTATAGGGAGTGACATCATATCTCTATACCATTATCTTTTGGTCATGAATCTACTGCTTCCCTTGCTGGTAGTGTCAACTTCGAAAAAGGCCTAAGGTGTCACTCCTATCTTTTCGTTTCTAAATCCTGAGGGAACCAAGATCATCTCAGCAGGTGCTTGCCAGAGACCTGAAGGAGTTAACTTGGAGCAGGGGTGGGTTCTGGATCCTGCTACTGCCAGTTCGCTCAGGGACGCACTGCATGCACTCATGCGCAATACTAAAAGTAGCTTCTGCACATGTGCAGAAGCAAAAAACAAGATGGCAGCACCTATGGTGCCGTCGAGAGAACCAGCTCGGCGGCATGGCAGAATTGGGTCACTGCCAGTTCTAGTGAACCAGGCCACCAAGTTACTAATGGTTCCATAGAATCAGTCTGAACCAGTAGAAACCGACCTCTGACCTGGAGACACCAGAACACCTAATTGGACAATGTGACCTGTGT
Source organism: Pseudoxenodon macrops (assembly GCA_032467955.1). Lineage (NCBI taxonomy): Eukaryota > Metazoa > Chordata > Lepidosauria > Squamata > Pseudoxenodontidae > Pseudoxenodon > Pseudoxenodon macrops. The sequence goes on along the minus strand of JANHFT010007997.1, from coordinate 14,548 downwards.
CAAGGAAGGGAGGGAAATATCTATTTTTTAATTACGCAAAATCTGTGGGAAATAGCTAGAGTTGGTTTTGCTTCCATGCATGCCAAAGTGATGTACTCAATAAAGTCATGCTTAAAAAGATCTGATCGATCTTGATTTGCTGGCTTGGTTGGATTCATCAGTCTGAACCTTGACAGGAAGAACTACTACAAGGTCCCAAGGCCTTTCCCATTAAACATGGCAAGTCTGGCAATTCATTCACTCTCAGGCCTTTTACAAGAGGTAGAAACTCTTTTGAACATGGAAAAAATGAGCTTCTGAGTCTTCAATGCTGAGTGGGAAATTCCAAGCTCAGGAAACTGACTCAGCAAAGACAAAAAAAATAACACCTGAGGAAATCATCTTCACAATCTTCTCATCATTCCATTTCACATTCTCCATCTTTCAGAGCCATTCTGATAGCGTGTGGTTCAGGCTCAGCCTGAGCTGCCTCCTGAAGTTGCCTTCAGTTGTGTTTATTCTTTCATTGGATTGTGGTGCACTGCCCAGAACCACTTTCTGTGAGATGTCTGGGCATATACATCTGATTAGCCAGTCAATCACATCAACAACCGTAACAGGCCTAGCCTAAACCTGGGGTGGTCAGGTCCATCTGGATCTCCATGGAGGCTCCTCCATAAGGCAGGGGATGCCAGAGAGAAGGGCTGCTTTCTGGGTCCAACAGGATGATATGGTTCCATAGAGGGAATGCCAAGAATCTCCTTCGGCTACTCCAGCTCTGGGCCATATTGGATGCTAAACAATTAATGACTTCCCCCTCTCCATGTTCTGACTCATTCTTTACATGGACCTAACCAAGGACTGTAGAGTGTCAAATGAAGTAGAAAAGCTTTATAGATGGTAGATTTTATTAGGTTTAGTTGCCTAGATCAGGGGTGTCAAACTCAATTTCATTGAGGGCCGCATCAGGGTTGTGTTTGACCTCAGGGGGCTGGGGGGAGACATGGTCAGAATGGGTGTGGTCAGAGTGGGCATGGCCAGGGTGGGCATGACCAGTTCAACATCATTTGTTGAGGTTCTGTTTTTGGCTGCGATAGCCTCCTGCAGACCTCTTCCAGCAAAAATAGAGCCCTGGGGGGCCATGCACAGCCTCCCTGAGCTCAGATTTTGCTGGCAAAGGGCTGCAGGAGGCCATTGAGGCTGACAATGGAGCTTGGGAGGTCCACATGCAGTCCTCCCAAGCTCAGATTTTGCTGGCAGAGGCACCACAGAGGGTCTTTCTCTGTTTCCAGGATGGCCCCACAGGTCAGATCTAAGCACTTCGTGGACCACCCCCGGCCCCTGGACCTTGAGTTTGACACCCCTGGCCTAGATCAGCTTAACAAGTTTCATAGGTTTTACATCTAAAAATATTATGCTATTCTAATTTTACCTATTTATTAAGTTATCTCTAAAGTTATGATATTTTCAATCTCTCTTTTTGTACTGGTCCGTTATCATAATCTTGTTTCTTCTATCATTTAGTTCCACCTTTACAAACAATGAACAGCTTTTTTCTCTAATAAAGGACAATAGCTGTTTTTTTTAATTGAAATGCCCCAACAGATGAACACAAAGTCAAACTTTTGATGTCTATATTGAATCAAAATAATAATTTTCAGGGATTTTATTCTGGTTCGGTACATTGTAAGGGAGAAGAAATAGTCATATGAACAGGAGCAGTCACCCATCTCTTAACAAAAGCAGCCAAAGTCCACTACAAATCACAATTGTATCCATATTGAGGATTAACATTTCAGATTCATCCCAAAATTCTCTCTTGAGACTGGAATGCCTCAGTCCTTGTCTCATCTTCAGAGTTTCACCCCATTTGTGACTCCTCCCATTGGGCTCCTGCTTGTTGACTCATTCAGAGCTTAGAGAGATGGTGTCTCTCCTTGTGGCCATTATCCAAATCACAGTGATTTACTTCTTCTCTTGGTGCAAAATCACAAAAGACATTTTGGATTGCTTTCAGATGTCACACAAACACAGCCATAACATGCTTCCCCTTTGATATCACATCAAAGCCTTGTTGGCTAATCTCTTTGCACTGAAAAATCTTGGGGGACATAAATGGCCCTGGAGAAATAGAGAAACCGTGAATGATTTTAAGACATGCAGGGGCTGCAGATGTGAAGGCTCGGCTGGACTCTCTCTGGATTAGGAAACCTTTGGAGATTCTGTCTTGGAAGAGTTTCTTCCACCTCTTCCTATCACTGTGTCTTGAAAGCAAAGCTGGAGACTCCATCAGGAACACAAGTCATGTTGCTGCTTCTGCTGTTTCTGCTGCCCCAGAATGTTATGGCCAATCTCAGAGCCAAATGCATCCTGACTCTGAAGAGGGACGAGGTGCACCCACCAAACTATCACAAGCCAGGAGAGTTTCTCATTGGTGGCATTGTCTCTGCAACGAGGAAGTTGCTTCTACCAATAAGCTTCAGCAAATCTCCTTTGACTCAAATTTATCAGTATGTCAAAGTTCCTGCACAGAATTAGATCCTCTCCATTCCACCCTCAGATCTAAAGTTCCAGCCGCCTCGCTTACAATGAACTATCTCTTTGATCTTGCTAGTTTTTCTCCCTTTCTGTCTGATTTCATCCTTGGTTCATCCTTTTCAGCTGATGAAAATAATTAGTAGAGATCTTTTATGTTTCTTGTCTTTAAAGAAGAAGCATCTGCTTTTCTTGACATCCTTTCAGCAGTGTTGGACTGTGGATGAGAAGAGAGGACGGTTCTTCTCTTCTTCCACTCTCATGCCCAATAAGGTCATCAGTCCCGGTAGAAATATGCAGAAATGTTGAGTTTTCCTCTGAAGTAAAAATGAGATAATTTTACTGTACCACCAATTAAATGAAATGATCCCAGATCAGAATTGGATTTCTTAAAAGTGTGAATCTCATTTGAGTGCATGCCAGCATCCTAATCATACAAAGAATTAAAAGTTAGCTAGTTCTCTATTGTGGACATACAAGTCATTTAAACACCTCCAGCAATTAAACATTTACTCCATTTTTTAACAGTCATAGTTGTTTATTTTATTTGTAATTGTGAGGGTCTCTGCCTGTATGTGTCCTTTAATGATTCCATATTTCATGTGGAATAATAGGTCCACTTCCAATTATTAATTATTGGGGAAGACAAATAGGCAAAGGGACAAAAAGAGATTGAAAGTCAGTCTGAAATCTTAATACAACACCACAAAAATAAGGACAATGTGAAGAATAAGCGAAAACTGAATTTGAATGGATTATGTACAAATGGTGAACATGTAATAATAACAATGCATAACGTTTTAAGGATTTGAAACAGAAGACAAACAGGTTAAATTTGAATGACTGAATGCACTATTAAATTTGGATTGGGGTAGTAAGTATTCAGTTTATACTGTCATAATTTAAGATATTTTTTTAATAAAATGATCTATTCTTGGTATAGGACACCAGATAAATTATCCAAAAGTGTAAACTTATTTCAAACCAATATAGGAATTGTGAAAAACATGGGGAAATATTTTATCATGCAAGGCAGACTAGTGAGAAAACTCAGAAATTTCAGATAGAAATTGACAAATAATGGAAATAATTTGAAAGACTAAAAATTGAAAAGAAACCAGATTTTTTTTTATTTGAGACATCTGAACAATGAATTAAAAGACATTCATAATGGATGAATTTTATATATGGTAACTGCAATGAGATTATTATATGCTCAAGGATGTAAGAATCTGGAGTTCCCATAGTGAAGGACTAGATTGTGAAAAATGTAGAAATAAAAAAATAGCTGTTCAAAAGAAAATGAGAAACCAGGTTTCTTTCTTTTTTAAAATTTCTTGGACCTTATCTTTTTTTCCCCATTTCTTTCTTTTTTCTTCTGATTAATATTTTATTTCTGTAAAAGTTCTTAATAAATGTAAATTTAAAAAAAGAATTAGAGAAAGCTAACAATAACTAGATTGACTGAGACAAAATATGCATTCAGTATCCAAAAATAAAAGAAAAATGGAAAGAATCCCAGAGTTCCATTCAGATAGGTGAAATATTTGAAAATGCCTCCAAACCTCAGCCTCAAACTTCTCAGAATTAGAAATACAATTGTTGAAAGAACACTAAAATTAAAAGGTCACTTCCATTGATTATGTCCTGATATATTCATACTTTCAGGAAAGCATTAACAGAGTACTGGAAAATCCTGTCCTTCCTTTTTGCAATCCAGGCAATCAACAAGAATCCCAACTTTTTGTTCAATGGCACCCTGGGATACAACATCTATGACAATTATTTCACAGCACAAATGACTTTGGAGGCTTTGCTGGACCTGCTTTCGGAGGGGGAGGCCAACGTTCCCAACTACAGCTGTGGAAGGCAGAGAAACACAGTGGCTGTTCTGGAAGGGGCTGATACTGACATCTCCTTCCAGATTTCAACCATGTTGGGAACCTACAAACTCCCACAGGTGTGTCTTTGTTTGGGAGACCATTTTTAGACATGCAACTTACAATCAGACATTCTCTCTTGTAAGTTAAGAGCAGAGTTCTATTGTGGGAATTGTATGAAGTAAGGATGGAGGTTCTATCAAGTGGAAGAGAAGGATCCGAGCAGAGAATCCACTCCCTGGCACACTCATAATGCAGATAGTGCAATTCTGCTGGCTACTTGCAACAGCCAAATGCTTCACTAAAGTGAGAAGAAAAGTAATGTAAGATCAGAGTAACCATGGACTCCCTATTAAAGGTTCTTCGCTGCAAGGAGTGGAACAATTCCTCCACTAGAGTTAGATTTTGTTTTTATGGTGTCAAAAAAAAATGTTATGGTGTCAAAAAAAATGTACATTTAAAACAAAAATGTTAAAAAAGTTAAAAAAAATTACTTTTCAGATCAGTCACAGTTTTGATTCCCAGGTTCTGAGTGATGAAAATTATTTCTTCTAACCAATGCTCCCTTCTGAAGGAGCCCAGTACCCAGGGATGGTGAAGCTGGTTCTCCATTTCAGGTGGACCTTGGTGGGTCTCCTTGCTCCAGATTCTGAGAATGGACAAAGGCTCATGAGGACGATGACTTCCCTGCTGATCAGGAATGGCATTTGCCCAGTTTTATTACAAGCCTTTTCTCCAGCTTCCTGGAAAGCGAACATAGACTGGGTTTTATACCTCAGTTGGAGAAAGGTGAAGGTCTTTATTTATGGGGCAGACTTGACTTCATACCATGCAGGTGTTTCACTTTTGGGTCAGGTATTTGAAAGTCTTAGTGAACCTCCTAGAGGAAAAGTCCTGACCACCAGAATCCGCTGAGACTTCACTATTTATTTTTCAAAGAAAACCTTTCCTGTTCGATAGATATTTTACTTTCCTATGATGAAATATCAAATTACAAAGTATGGTAGATATTTGAAGTTTAATTCTTTTATGAGACGCTATGTAGAGACCTCCTTCCTGTGTTCCTACAACAACGATGCCTTTTGGGTGAAAGTCTGGAGACGGTGCAGGCAGAGAGAAGAACTTGAGGCCCTGAGGAAAAAGCAGATAGATCTAATCCTGACTGAGGATGACTATTTCATTTACAACACAATCTGGGCTGTGGCATGGGCCTTAAATGCAGCTTCTACATCCAGATCCAATAGGACATTTAAAGGTGGTGATAACTTGAAAACCCCTATGCTGAAGGCGTGGCAGGTACTTATTTCCTATTGCATATATCTCAGTAGCAGATGAGAATCAATGTTACAATTGTAAGAACCATGTAACTATTCTGACAATAGTTTTATTGTATGCTGAAAAAAAATTCAATTCAATTCAAATTTTCCATTGCTCTCTTTTCTGCAATTAATTTCACCCTGCTCAATTCTTTTTCTATTTCTTTTTACAAGCTTTTTTCCTCCACTTCTTTCTTCTTGAACACTTTTCTTTACAATGAGGACCATTATCATGTGACACAAAGTCTCATGTATGTTGTGCTGTGTATGTTGAGCTGTCCAACAACTCTGACCCTCTCACTTCCTGGGATGCCCTTCAGCCCCAGGTCAGTCAGAGTTGATCTTATTCTTTGGAATAAGAATATTGGAGGAATACCTTTGATTCCTTCCTGTCCTCCCAGATCAAAACTCTCAGTAGAATCACAAGATAACAAAGGATCTCATGAAGTAGCAGCATATGGAGAAGTCTTTTTGGGCCAAGAAACTAAGCAGACTGAGGTCCAGTGAGAAGATGAAGAGGTGGACTGGTAAAAAGTCGCAAGAGTGAAGAATGTTCCATGAAATATTTCATAGATGTTCCATAAAATTGGAATGAGATGACCTTAACTGGTACAAGACCTCATCTTTCCAAGTAAAGATCTGTGGTCTCTTCTCCATGCCAAGTGACCCATCTTCACCTCAATGTAGAGTTTCATAAGCACAACTTACTAGTGAAGCAAAAGTCCCCCGTAGCCATCCTCAAACTGAGCAAATATTATTATCTTCCTATCTGCCCATTCACCTGTACACAAGTTGTTATGGCATTGATTCCATGTGGAGCATCAGATTTCATTTTGGTCTCATTGGCAGAATTCCTTCTGTGTTCTTGTGTACAACATCCATTTCCTTTCAGGTTTTAATTTTGGGACTCATTAGTTTACACTGGATGTTTCCTTTGCTTTGGTTACTTCCAACTGATATTCCAAACTCTCCAGTGACAACTATGAATGGAAGAGATAAAGAACATTCTTCACTCTTATTTTCCACATCATTCTTGGTCTTCCAACAAGGTTTTTACTCTATATTCCTCATATAGATCATTCATGCCAGCTCAGGTGGAAGAGTCTTACCAAAGAGCTTTCTATGTCCTGTGTAACATTGCCCATTTTCTCTTCCATTCCAGCTTCATTCCTTCCTTTGAACCTCCCAGTTTTATAATAACTCCATCGATGGGGTATATTTGGATGAGAATGGAGAGCTGGTAGCAGACTTGGACATTGTGAACACAGTGATTTCCCCCAATTTCTCTGTTAACAAAATGGGCAGTTGGGAGGCTGGAAAGTGTGGGATCCTTGGATTTCAAGTTGATGATGAACCAGAAGGCTATTGCAAAGATGGAAATGCTGAACAAGATGAGGAAAAATACTTTATTCTGCTCTTTCTGAAGGGGCTTTAAATTTCCAGTTAACTGTTTATCAAACATCTGCAAGGAAGCTGGATTTATATCATGGGACAAAGTGATTGATTTTGTCAAAGCAGAAATCCATTCAACTTTCTTCTCAATAGGTACACGGAGAATTTAAAATAAAATTATAGTGAGAGAAAAATTAGAAGAGAAGATAAATAGGCAAACAGCTAGCAACCACATCTGCTTGAAGAGCTCTAAGTTTCTTGAGGCTTCAAATTTAGCAAAGCTACACATTAAATTGGAGATCCCCAAACTTTTTATTTTATCTATTTTAGGAAATAAAATAATTCATGTTGTGGATGTTATTTCCCCCCCCCAATCTCTCTGGCCAGTCCCTGCCTTCTTCAAGGTGTGGGGAAAGCTGTCCTCCTGGATTCATGAAGGTGGCTCAGGAAGGGAAGCCCATCTGCTGCTACAATTGTCGTCCTTGTGCAGAAGAAACCATCTCCACCATGGAAGGTGGGTAATAGTAGGAGAAAGGGGCAGACTTTGGTGAGGACCATAAATCCTGAGATTGTCTATCAACATGCATTTTGAAAGACTTGGTGGGAGTGGATCCCAACTCTTTGAATCTTGATCAAGATATACATTTATGTCATTGTCAATTATAAGAATAGATCTTGGAGATTAATGTGGTATAAAGGGCAAACAAAGAGGGATAGAGATCATGAGCATTGTGAGAGAGGTGACATCTCTTGCTCTTTATCGTTTACAACACATCTTCCATATTTCAAGTTACTATTTACTTCATTACTCTGAATAGTGAGAGTTTCCAGATTCCAGAATATAATGATGAAACTTTGATTAGACCTTTGTAGGAGGATTGGTCAGATTCTTGCAAGTGTCCCATGTGTCATGGGTATTTTAGGCAGCCAGAGTTTCAGGTTGCAGCCACCTGCCTTTAATCTAAGGATGTATTTCTTTGCTAAAGGAATCTCACAGAGTGCCTTTGATGAGCTCTTCATTCTATTTGCTGGGGGTAGGGAGTTGGTAGCCTTATATCATAATCCTTTGACTGCTCCATCTGTTCAGGTGGTGCCCTTTTTGGTCTCCTTCAGGTGACTCCAGGGTTTATGCTTCCTGAGGCTGACATTGCAGAGGTTCTGCTGGAGGCTTCCCTTAAAGCAATTTTCAAACTCATGGCCCATGGAGAAGAGAGCAGGGTACAGGAGGGGAGGATAGAAGAGGAGGGGAGGGAAGGGAAGGGAGGAGGGAAGGGGAGGAATCATGAGTTGGGGTTCAGCCAAACTTCCTTCTTGATCTTATTGGAAGATGTTCCTCTTTCTGATAATAAAATAATAAGGAATGCATTTTGATGTCCTCACTCTATATCAAAATCATCATCAAGGGCCAATCCACCTGACATTTTTTTCTCCATAACAAAAGTAGCATTTATCATTGTCAGCTAGCATAAGCTACATTAAGTGATCCTTCACATGTACTTAATTCTACTATAGGCTGGAATATCTCATTGGGGCCTTAAAGCCTTGACAAAAGGCTGGGCTCCAATTTTCAAGGGATTCAGCAGTGAAAAGGTAAAATGGTGGAACTGCCTTCCTTCCTTGAATCCTTTCTTCTTCCCTTCTTCTTTCTCAACAAGTTAATTAATAAAATGGTAACAGTAAAAAAGAAAAAAAATTAAGATGTTCTATCTCAGCCGTGTCAAACTCAATTTCATTGAGGGCCACATCAGGGTTGTGTTTGGCCTTGGAAGGGCTGGGGGGACATGGCCTGGGGGCATGGCCAGCTTGACATCACTCATCAAGGTATCCTTTTGGGCCACGATGGCCTCCTGCAGTCCTCTGCCAGTAAACGTGGTCTGGGCAGGCCTCTGTGGTCTGGGCAGGCCACACATGGCCTCCACAATCTCCATTTTCACTGGCAGAGATACCATGGGCCAGTCCTTCGCTGTTTCCAGGGTGGCCCCATTGGCCAGATCTAAGCATCCTGTGAGCTGGATTCAGCCCACCGGCCTTGAATTATACCTGGAGGGAAAAGAAGAAATATATTGATTTCACCTACACACAATCATTCACAGGAAAAACAAGTTTACCTAAACAATGCATTTGATTAAAGACCATGTTAAAGGGAGACCCTATTCTTGTTCTTTTTCAGATGCAGACAAATGTACCAAATGTCCAGATGATCAACATCCAAACATCAATCGAGTTCACTGTATCCCCAAGATGAAAAGTTATCTTTCTTATAAGGAAAATCTGGGGATTATCCTGACTTCCATCGCTTTGTTCCTCTCTTTAACCACAGGCTTTGGCTTGTGGATCTTCATTAAATTCATGGAAACACCAATTGTCAAAGCCAACAACCGGGACCTCTCCTACATCCTCCTGGTCTCCCTCCTGCTTTCCATCTTGACCTCCTTCCTGTTCATTGGCCGGCCAAGGAGGGTGACCTGCCTCCTCCGACAAACAGCCTTCAGCATTGTCTTCTCAATTGCCATTTCTTCAATCTTGGCCAAAACGATCACAGTGGTGTTAGCCTTCTTGGCCACAAAACCAGGGAATAAAGTGCAGAGATGGTTGGGGAAGGTCTTGGCCAACTCCATTGTCCTTTCTTGTTCTGGCCTCCAAGCTGTCAACTGCATCATCTGGTTGGGTACTTTCACCCCATTTCCTGATTCTGACATGCACTCCCAACTTAGAGAGATCATCCTACAATGCAATGAAGGTTCTATCACCATGTTTTATGTTGCCCTTGGGTACATGGGCTTCTTGTCTTCTGTCTGCTTCATGGTGGCTTTCCTGGCCAGGAATCTCCCTGGAGCCTTCAATGAAGCCAAGCTGATCTCCTTCAGCATGCTGGTCTTCTGCAGTGTCTGGGTGTCCTTTGTGCCAGCCTATCTGAGCACCAAAGGGAAGTACATGGTGGCTGTTCAGGTCTTCTCCATCTTGGCCTCCAGTGCTGGATTGCTGGGCTGCATCTTCTTTCCCAAGTGCTACATTATTATTTTTCGGCCAGATCTGAATACCAAAGAACATTTGATGTTAAAATAAAATAGAAAAAAGGGATTTTTACAGTGTTTTATTTTTCAAAAATGTCATTTAGGAGGCTCAATTAACAGGTGTTAGTCATTTAATGTTTATTTATTTAACCTAATTACTGCCCATCTTGGCTGGAAATGACTCTAAGGTAGCTTAAAATCAAGAAAAAAGAAGATTAAAACAATAAATAGAACCTCTAACATTGGTTTAAAATTGATAAAGATGGAAAGGAAAGGAGCAAGATGCCCATGGGGGTGAGATATTCCTCTTATTCTTAAAACTACACCTATTTATTTTTCTTTATATTCCTTAAGAAACCAATAACAATACCCCAAGTCTTATTTGTAGTCACAATATTATGGGTAAAATCAGTTTTCTGATGAATTTTTAGCAGAAAAATGCAGACATAAGTAATTTGGTCTTGCAGCTCCTAGTGACCTGTGGTAAATTTCATCATAACATCCCTGTAGCAACCTCTGAATCTGAAGATGCAAATGTTTCTTCTAATGCCATTTTTCTGTGCAGATATGTGTGTGTGTGTGTGTGTTTGTATCATTTTCTCCCTTTTTGCATCATTTAACCCTCCTTACCTGGCTTGTCTAGTTTAATGAAAAGAAGGACTAGTGGAGACATGATAGCAGTGTTCCAATATCTCAGGTTTGCCACAAAGAAGAGGGAGTGAAGCTGTTCTCCAAAGCACCTGAGGGCAGGACAACAAGCAATGGGTGGAAACTAATCAAGGAGAGAAGCAGCTTAGAACTAAGGAGAAATTTCCTGACAGTTTGAACAATTA
>JANHFT010007996.1:17378-27703 GCA_032467955.1 Pseudoxenodon macrops | reverse complement strand
AATGAGGACTCAGATTGCTGGGGGCAATATGCTAACTCTGTAAACTGCTTAGAGAGGGCTGTAAAAGCACTATGAAGAGGTATATAAGTCTAAGTGCTATTGCTATTTTTGTATCTGTATTAGGTATATTTCACCTGATTCATACATAATCCTAACTTTTAATATAGTTTGTTTGTTAGCTGTTGAATTTATCCCAAGAATGTCCTCAGAGCTAAATGTTGACAGCATACCACAATCTGAAACCAATGTTTCTTGTTCTTTTGTGAATTTTGATTGATTTTAACAATGACATGCTGTCAGGTCTAAATGAAAAACCATGTCTTATTGCTTTGTTTTTATGTATCAGCCTTTTTATCTGGATAGAGATAAACAGAGAAAACAGATTAGGAATCTGCTAAACCAGCCATAAAACATTTAAGAGGGATTCCGTTTTGCTTCTGGCTTGTTCAACAAGCCAGGGTTAAAACAAATCTTGATGTACAGGGAAAATGCAATCACCTTGTAACCCATAAGGGTCTTGCTTGTGTAAATGTATTACTTTATTATTTTATTACTTTATTTTTATTTATTTATTTATTTATTTATTTATTTATTTATCAAGCATATATATGATTACAGACAAAATATAAAACATGATTGTGAATACATAAGCTTGGTTATGAGTACAGGAGATGGTTACGAATACATGGGGACATTAGGACAGGGACGGTAGGCACGCTGGTGCGCTTATGCACGCCCCTTACATTCCCAGATAGTCTGGCTTTCTTCTAGCATAGAACATGGGACTTTCAGACCAACAGAGTTAGATCTTCAGCAAGCTGGCCTGCCCAAATCCTGCCAAAGAAAATTGGTGGTTTTGCAAACTGAACTAAGCCATTTTAAACCACCCTTTCTTGCTGAAAGCTGTAACTTCAACAAACGGTCACAAACGAGTTTTAAATTAACAAAAACTTTTGCTTTTAAAATAGAGTTGCAGCACTTTAGATCTTTCTTTGCTTGTTCTTCACTGAGGTGAGTTTTTCTTTTCTTAATGAAAAGCCTAAAAAGCGTCAAAACCAGTGGTGGGATTCAGCCAATTCACACCACTTCGGGAGAACCGATTGTTAACTTTCTGAGCAGTTTGGTGAACTGGTTGTTGGAAGAAATCATCAGGGTAGAGAACCGGTTGTTAAATTATTTGAATCCCACCACTGGTCAAAACTCTCAAGACCCATAAATAATTACCCACAAAATTTATACTGATCAATTCTGGTGGGTTAGAATTGTCACCCTCTCCTCTTTGGACAACTGATTGCAGAGCTAGTAGTTTTGTGCATATTCCAAAAGAAATATAAGTAATCCAGCCGAAAGCAGGATTCAATTCCTTGGTGCCTCAAGGAACAAAAGAGAGCAGCCAGAGACATTTCACTGCCTCACCCTCAGCTGGCACATTCTGTTTGTGAAATGAGTAGACAATGTAGCTCCTAGTTGTCCTCTTGCCCTCTGAACTGTGGCCTTTCCCCTTGACCTGCACTCTCATTAATGCAAGGAGGAAACAAAGAACCTCATTCTGGCTCCTCCCCATCTCGGGAGGGGCTGCTTGGGGAGCTCCACAGGGCAGGATTCAGTCCCAAGCACCGGCCAGCTGGCCGAATGTTCACCAAAACAAAACTACGACTGCCAGTGTTTTGTCAACCTCCAATCTTACAAAAGATGGAAACTCGCAACAAATCCGTCTCAGCATCTTGAGTTGCATTTTTAAAAATCCTTGTGTGTGCGTGGTATGCAGCCAACAAGGTGCCAGGGCTGATTTGCCTTAGGGGGCATCGCTGTTAATGTTCTACAGAACAGGAAGCAGCCTGGCAAATGATCAGTACAGTAGCAGGGTGCACGTTTCCAGCGTATCGTCTTACTTTATTACTCAACCGAGCTCTGAAGGATCTGCTTTCTTGCTATCCTGAATAATTTTTCATTATCTAAGTCACAATGCAAATTATTGTGGTTTTTTCCACCCCTTCCAACGATCTGGTTCCTCACTCACCTCTTTCCAACAGCATTCACAGCCCCCAGAAATGTTTTCCTATAAATTCCAGCAGCTCCTTCCTGTTGTTTTTCAGCAGTAAATAACAAAACAGCCAATTCCTATAGAAGTACCTGTTGAGGCTTGGGGAAAAAATCAAGAAAGCTCCTGCCTTGCTATTAATTTCAATCTCTTGGTATTGTGCATTTTCCTTTTAGCTACCTTGGGAACACATTTGAACAGAAAGACAGGATATGAATGGATGGATAAGATAAGATAAGATAAGATAAGATAAGATAAACAGACAGACAGACAGACAGACAGACAGACAGACAGACAGACAGACAGACAGACAGACAGACAGACAGACAGACAGATAGATAGATAGAAAACGGCCACAGCCTGTTTTCAAAATCTAGAAACGCCTAAAGAATTCCCACTTCAGTGATGCCACCTTATCACTGGCTCATTGCCTCATCTCTGTTTCACAAGCTTATGCCTTTCAACAAAAATGGGCTACCAGACTCCTTTTGATTTTCCATAAAATTGAGGAAAGAATGAGAGGTCCTTGGTGCTCTCTGAGCTTGCTTGTTTTCTTGCAGACGTTGCGTTACCCAAACTAGGTAACATCATCAGCAGGCTCAGAGAGCACCAAGGACCCCTCATTTCGACCCTGAGCTACAAATATTCTCATTTATTGAGGAAAGAATTTGAAACAACTTCTCAGCAGAATCTGCATTCTTCTACCAGTGGGTCCACCTACTTCTTTCCTTTTGCTGCTCCTGAATATCCTGCGCTTTCCTTTCAGAAAGTACCAAGTCATCTTTTCCAGTTAAGCCGTTACCCTGTGACCATCGGTGTTTGTGGCAAGATTCAACCAACTTTGAGCCTTTCAGCCTTCCTACTAGGGTGGACTCACATCCCCAACACTGCCAAAAGAGAAACATCTCATTCACCCCATTACAATTCTCTGGTATTTTATCTCCAAGGAGATAGAATAAAAGTTCATAATCTCTCCCCAGAGCAGAAAATTAAGAACTGGAGTCAAAATTATTGGTTACCACTTTGAAAGCCCTGGTTTTGCGTTTTCAAAATGATAAAAGCAGAATGGGGCTCTGAGAGTACGTGGCCACACGGAGTATATTATATCTTTATCTCCTTGGCATGCAAATGATTTCTAACCTCCGATGGGTTTGGATCAGCAGAAGAAAGCAATTCAAGAGGGAGGCAAGAACACAATTAATAGATCATTTTGGGGAACCAGAAAGCGAATTCAAAGGGTGCCGTTCCTGCAACAGAGAATGCTTTCACACTTCGCATCAGAATAGTCTCAAGGCAGTGGACTGCACATCTGTCTTGATGAATAAGACATTCCCTGAGACTCAGACAGCCTCAAAATTGTCAAGTACTTGAACTTAGGGCAACAGCAATTGTTAACTCTGTACTTGCACCACATTGTGTGGGCACCGTTCTAAAAAAAACGTTGAAAGGAAATTGCTGAGTTTAATACGGTGCTGCTACAGATGGAAGCAATCATGTGTCAGCGAAACCGTTTCCAATAATCATTCTCAGCATTTCAACTCAAAGAATAGGGCTTCACCATCAAAATTAATTGAGGTTGGAAATACACCTATTTGAGATTTCCAACATGATTGCTTAATAAAGGAAAGCTGAAAAGAAAGGAATGTCTAAGCTGAAATGCCTGGGCCAGGCCCTGCTATTCACAAAGAGATTTGACCCTCCCTCCCTCCCTCCTGCAGTCTTTGAAAGAGGGCACTATTTGCCTCTGGAAGGGATGGGGTGTCCATTGGGACTCTTGTTTTCAGGTGCAACCAGCTTTACAAACCATCACCATCCGCTATATTGAAGGAGGTGGTCATTCCAAAGTAACATTTGCACAATAGCTTGCATCAGGATTAATAATCGCAAGGCAATGTTCAGTAAATTCCAGCATGATAAAGGAGAAAAGAAACATATTTGCAAACTTTGGACTTCTTGCATAAGAGCATAGCTTAGCACACATTTGAAACACTTATGTTGAGTATGCATCAGAAAGAATGGATGTTGGCACTGAGAATATTATTTTTTTAAATTACCACGACTTTCATAGTTAACTGTCCAAAGAATTCTATAGGTTTATGTTGAATGTAAAATGGGGCTGTCTCCAAGTAAGACATAGTAGCTGCGGCTATTTAGCTGAACATGTTTCTGCTGTTGAGGTCTATCTTTTGGTCGAGACCCAAGCCACCATTGTGGTCAAAATGTAACTTCAAACATGATTAGCGAGACGTACTTCCAGCACACAAATTCACTTGTGTGTATTCCAATACGCTGGTGTGTATTTCATGCATCACATGAAATTGAATCCATTTGTTGAAATTCCAGAGAAAAACATCCCTGTTGCAAAAATGCTGAAAAGCTTGAACTCACTTCACACCATCCTTTTTAAACCTCGGGCAAACAGCTTCTTGTTCCTTGTCTGTAGGACACATGCTCAGAATATGTGGAGAAGATACCCGATAGATTTATTTTGCTTTATATGGATTGTCCTGAGTGACTCTAAACTGAAGTCTGCTGAACTTTCTGTCAAGATATGATGATCTGCCCTTGTTCAATCAACTTAATGGAATTTTGAAGAAGGGTTCAATAATTCTCTAACACAGGGGTGTCAAACTTGATTTCATTGAGGGCTGTTATCAGCATTGTTTTTGACCTCGGGGGACTGGAGTGGCTGTGGCTGAGGTGGGCATGGCCAACTCAACGTCACTCATGTCGGGGGTGCCTGTGTTGGCCTGAACGCTCTGCTAGCGAAAACGGGCTGCCAAGCTCTGTTTTCAGCTGCGATGGACTCCTGCAATGAAAACAGAGCTTGAGAGGGCCGCCCGCAGCCCTCCCAAGTTCCATTTTTGCTGGCAGAGGCACTGTGGGCCGGTTATTTGCTGTTTCCAGGGTGGGCCAGATCTAACTACTCCACGAGCTGGATCCACCCATCGGACCTTGAGTTTGACACCCCTGCTCTAACACATCAAAAAAGAATAAAATATTTTGAGAATTCCAGAAATATAGAGTGCCATGTAGAACTCTCAATCTTCTTTACTATTTCCTCTCATAATGCAAATGTAGGGCAGGCTTCTCACCATGCAAAGCCAGAGAACAAAAGAAAGGAACAACTTGACTGCTGGGTCATTGAAAAGGGATTCTACTTGTACAGTAGAGTTTCAGAAAATGTTAAAGTGATGAGGTAATTAGATGCAGCGGAGTGGAGCCCCATCAAATGATCATTTCCAGTCTTCCAACCACTTTCCCAAAGAGCAGGTTCCTGGAGTAAGTGGGTGGGTAGCATGAAGAATTCCAAGAAGAGGGCCTTATAGATTATGAGCACATGAGCTTTTGGCTCCAATTATACATATCTTCTGTGTATTTAGAAACAGCCTTAGAAGAGGCAATGGGAGAATCCTTAAGCAGGAGAGCCTCATGCAGACCTATGACTTTCCAATGGGAGTTTGATGGCTCTCCTAGATCATTACAATGCCCTAGCATTCACTTGTCATTGTTTCATTTGAGCACCTGGGTCAGCTTGGTTGGAGGTTGAGATGTTGGGAGCTCCAAGGCTTTCAGACAAACAAGTCCTCAAGTGGCAGGAACTCTCATCGGTGCTTTGCTCTATAGCTACACTGGCTGTAAACTTTAAGCCGTTTTTTCTCATTCAGACCTGCTTTAGCTGAAAGATATCCACATATACCATGGTTGATGTTTACATGGTTGAAGTAAATTAATCTGGGGAGATTCTAATTTTAACCTTGGTTGGGTCACACGTCTTCATTCATCCTTCTATATGGAGGTCTTCTTGGACTCCCAGCTCTTGATCGGTAAGCAGGTGGAAGCTATAGCTAAGAAGCTTTTGCACGGCTGCATTTAGTGTAACACTTGTACACTTTGCTGGATTGGGAGATGCCTCTGGCAGTCACTCATGCCCACCATGGCCACCAGTCAACTACAGGTCATCCTTGACTTACAGCAGTTCATTTATGGACTGTTCAAAGTTACAACGGCACTGAAAAGAAATGACTTATGACTTTTTCACACTTAAAAACATTGCAGCATCCCCACGATCTCGTGTTCAAAGTTCAGATGCTTGGCAACTGACTCATATTTATGACAGTTAACAGTGTCCTGGGGTCATGTGCGACCTTATGACAAGCAAAGTTAATAGGAAAGCCAGATTTACTTAAGAACCACGTTGACAACTGAGGTTTCACTTAACAACTGTGGCAAGAAAGGTTGTAAAATGGGGCAAAACTCACCCAACAACTGTTTTCCTTAGCAACAGAAATTTTGGGCTCAGTTGTGGTCCTACGTCAAGGACTACCTGTACTGCAATGTGCTCTACATAGAAATGCCCCTGAAGACTCTTCAGAAGCTTTAAGGATATAGAATGCACGCATGTGAATCATGGTACATAAACCTCAGTATGTCCATATGACACCTCTGCTTCATGAACTGATTGGCTACTGTTCCTGGGTACAATCCAAAGTGCTATCGTAGTTATGTCTATCTATGGAGTTTCTCAATCATCCAGGTCATGGCTGTCCCAAAGGTGCTTTTCCAAAGGCAACTGGACTTTCTTGGGGTATTTATTCATTGAAAATATTTTGCTTCTCATTCAAGAAGCTTTTTCAGTTCTTGGTTATGTCCTGTAAAGCCCTACATATGTCCTAAAGCCCTTGGATATGGTCTGGTTATTTGAAGTATTGACAATTTCCCATAGTGTTTATCCTGTGGTTGTTATGAGTCAAGAGGGTTGGCATGCTTCAGGATGCTTCAAATAAACAGTGTCATCTTTCATGTCCCAGAAGGCACACTTTCTCTGTTGCAGTACCTGCAGAGAACCCATTCCTACCAGTTCTATCAGGTTCTATAGAACCGGTAGTCACTTGGCAATGACATCACGGAGCCAGTCTTGTCGGTGGCTCCGTGACAGTGGTGCCATCTTGGATTTTGCTTCTGCACATGTGCAGAAGCTAGTTTTTGACTGCTGCATGCATGTGAGTGGGCACACACTTCAAATGCACACACACCATGCAACCCTGAGTGAACCGGCAGTAAAAATATCCAGAACCTACTCCTGAGTACCTGCCTTCTGGAATAAAGTTCCCTCTGTTATCTCAGCAGTTCCCTCCCTGATGGCATTCCTATAACCTTGGCTGGATGACTGGCTGGCTGGCTGGCTGGCTGGCTGGCTGGCTGGATCCATCCATCCATCCATCCATCCATCCATCTATCCATCCATCCATCCATCCATCCATCCAATAATCCATCCATCTATCCATCCATCCATCCATTAATCGATCCAATCCAGTTTTTTTTCTTTTGCAGTTGTATCATGTTGCATAGTCTTCAGTATATTGTAAATTGCTCAGGGTCATTTGGGAGTCAAGTGGCACCTAAATTGAATACATAAAGTGAAATTAAGTTAAAATTAATGGAATGATCCGCACCAGCTACTGAAGACAGTCCGTTGTCAGTCAGTAATTCTCCAACTAAAAGCACTGCCTAGATTTTGCCCTTTTATTCCCCTGTTCAAGAGCCTCCAAGAAACCATCTACTCCCTACCATTCGTAAGGAGCACAAGAAGACCCCAATGCTCAGCTCTCAGAATCCCAGCAGAAACAGGACCAGGAGGCCACAAACCTCAACCAGCTGCAAAGACCCTCCCTTCTCCTGACCAAGGCGTCTTCTCAAGTCAAAGGAAGAATTGCTCAGGAGATCATGGAACCATTTGTGTCGTACCTTGAGGAACCCATCATCCATCCAGAAAGGTGCCCCCCCTCCACCTTTCTGGTTCAAAGACAGGGGCAAGAGGCACTATGAATTCAGGTTACCGGAGAGGCATTTTTGGCTCTAAATTTGTTCCTTTGAAGGCTGTGGGTTTTTCCGGTCAGCTCCAAGTTAGAATTAGCCCTAACTTGAAGACAGTTGGGGTGAGACATTGTTGTCAGAAGCTACAGCTGACTTGTTCTTTCTGACTGTCATGCCACACAATCCCGCTGCCATAGCTCTTCCAATCCAAGACATCTGCAGTCAGTTTTCCCTCCCCCACCCCCCACCTCCAAGCTATTCCAAGTGCAGACACGGGGCATTTCCCCTCTGCTGAATTAAAGGCTTTCCACAAATCCTCGAGGAAAACTTTTGTTATTGTAAAATTTGCTGCTGTGGTGGCGATTGCTCTCTTGCCTCTGTAATTTCACATGTGGAGTACAAGACAAATTATGTTGTTTTTTTAAAAACAAAATAAAATAAAGGGGGTTAATGGTTTTCTTGGCTTTGTTTTGGTTACCTTCCCATCAAATGTCACCCAGCCAGCAAGGATCCACCCACAGCCAGCTTTTTAGTTTGGGATTAAGAAGGAGAGAAGGTAATCTCCCAAGATAACTAAAACAGCGTTGTGCAAATATTTGGCATGGGTGTATTCAACAGGAGCCTGGCCAACAGCTACTGGCACTGGAGACGACTGTGTGTTAAAGAGAGACACAGAGAGAGAGAGAGACACAGAGAGACACAGAGAGAGAAACAGAGAGAGAGAGAGAGAGAGAAACAGAGAGAGACAGAGAAACAGTGTGAGCGAGACAGAGAGAGAGCGAGACATAGAGAGAGAGACAGAGAGAGAAAGAGAGACAGAGAGACAGAGAGAGACAGACAGAGAGAGAGACAGAAAGAGACAGAGAGGCAGAGAGAGAGGTGACAGAGAGAGAGAGAGAGAGAGATTGGATCTCCTCTTTAGGAGGCTACTACCTCAAACCTGGTCAATCCTTTTGAACCATGGTCAAAAGAAGTCCAAGTAAAAGCTGCCCAGGATTTATTTTTTTGAAGGGAGGGGGAGGCAATGAAGTAAGGATGATAATTTATTCTGTCTCCCCCTCTGTGCTGCTTCCCCCAGTGCCTGTGAGCTTTTAGTGGGGGTCCTTTTGAAGATGCACTGGACATCCCCCGTGTTCAACAGCAGCTTGTCTAACAGCTGCTTGGTACAGCTCAGCTGCTAGCTGGGCTAATCTATTTTTTCAAAGCCAAGTTGCCAAAGCAATTCTGTATAAAGGTCTCCGGTGTGTGCAGAAACAAAGTCCCAGTTTGAAACAGTCTGATTCTCATAATGTTCTAACCTGTACAAACCACAATGTACAGTACAAGTACCATTTTGGTTCAGGGTAAAAACAAACCCCTCTCTTCTGTTGTGCTCAAGCTTCAACATTACCAAACACTCTAGATTTGCAAGCTGTTCCCAAAGTACAGCCTAAATGAAGCAGAAATACTATTTCGACAGACCCACCCAAGCTCCCTCTGAGATTCCTATAAATGTTTAAGCATACGTATTTGCCATTTTAGATGTGCCATTCAGAATACAGCCATGTAGAAGAAAGCTAACCCAGGAAATCCTAGCACAATGGTGTGAGTGAACACCGAGGACGTTAGTCAAGGTATATTAATTAAACATTAGGGACATTAATTTAATTAAGTCAGTAACAGAATGGTTCTCAGCTGGGCTTCTCTCCCCTCTTCCCCCCCTTCCCCCCGCCTTGTTCTTCTTTAGAGGGCAAACTCGCTCGGCCTTGTTCATTTCCACAGATTAGCAGGACTGTATAAAAATTGACATATGATCTCTAATACCTCAGCCAATATAACAAACACCACAAATAAATAAATTGATAAGCAAGAGTAGCAGGGCCATGTGCTGGGAAATCCATGGGGCTCATTTCCAGGCTAGTCTGCACCCAGCAGACTCGCCCCAATTCCTATACCCATCTCAGAGCAAACACAGGCAGCTCAAGTTCAGATGAAAAAAAATAGAACTCGATCAGCAAAAACAAAAAAAGTTGACAGACCAAAAAAAAACATACTTAGACAGGAATTTACCATCATGAAAGACAGGCAAGAATTTGGATTATCTAAATATCTATCTGTCATCAAAACACAGACTTTCCAGGGCTTCTGGAAACAATATACGGACAATTTGCATGGATGTTCCCATAGGCCCATGATGGCCACAGGTGGCATGCGGAGCCATACCTGAGGACATGCGAGGCGTTGCCATATGTCAGCTCCAGTGTGCATGTGTGTACTGGCCAACTGATTTTCGCCCTCCCCAGGCTTCAGGAAAGCCTCCGGAGCCTGTGGATGGCAAAAAACAGACCCACAGGCCAACAAGAAATTCGGAGGCTATCCTGGAGCCTGGGGAGGGTGAAAAATGGCCCAACGGGCCTACCAGAAGTCCGGAGGTTTCAGTGAGACCTGCACACATGCGCGGGGGGGCCGCGCGGGGTGGGGATGGTTG
>JANHFT010007996.1:3799-17278 GCA_032467955.1 Pseudoxenodon macrops | reverse complement strand
CTATTCTATTCTATTCTATTCTATTCTATTCTATTCTATTCTATTCTATTCTAATTCTAATTCTAATTCTATTCTATTCTAATTCTATTCTAATTCTATTCTATTCTATTCTAATTCTATTCTAATTCTATTCTATTCTATTCTAATTCTATGCTCATGTGCCCTCAGAAATGGCTCCGCGTGTCACCTGTGGTACGCATGCCATAGGTTTGCCATCACTGCTTTAGACCATTCTTTTTTTAATCGATAATGCCTTATATACAATTAGAAGAAATAATAATAACAACAACAACAACAATATTAATAATAATGGGTCCAGGGTAAGAAGAAGAAATGTGTAATCCAAGAGGGACTGCTATGTTTGTCCTTAATGTTCTGCTTTATTTGTCCAATACTAGTATGAGTTCATCAAGAGTATTTATAATGCACAGGGCTTGATAAATCACCAACCTTCAGTACCTCAGTTTTCAAAAGAGATGGATACAGGCAGCACTTAGCCTTTAGTCCACATTATTTGTAATCCACCACCGGTCAGCCAAAGTTATGGGTTATAACAGATCCAGGAAAAGAGAAAGAAAAAAAGGGGGTATTTGTCACTTCCGCACTCCTTCAGTTATATATCCTCTTTGCCCAGTAGGTGTCCTCCTTGCTCCTTACTTCTCTTCTCATAGTGATTTATATGTCAGTGCAAGGAGGGGAAGCTATTTATTTTCCCTATTTTAACCCAAAATCAGGGAAGGTGACTCAATATAATTGTAAATGGACTCTATCCAAAGTTAACTCTGTCCAAATCTTCTTTTATAACCTCCATTCCATTCCAGTCCAGTCTCTCTAAATTTTTTTTACCATCACTCTCCCTTTACTCTTTCCTTATTATTATGGATCTGTAACTGCTCCGTGTTTTTTCCTCGCTGCTTCAAAGGTGGGGGGAGGGAGAAGAAATTCCCTCCCCTCCTTCTCTCTGGAGTCCCCCTTTCTTCTTAAATAAGCATAGGGAAATTCACTCACTTTGGTGGAAGTTGGAAAGAAACTTCATCCAGGTCCAATCCACTGCTTTTGTCTGCTTTTTCACCATTTGCTCCGACCAACTGTCACTGCTTCATTTTGGCCATTAATGGCCGTCTTCTTCTTCACCTTCTTTCAGGAAGGATTACTCCTGACTAGCAACACAGACTGCTGCCTGTTTGTGATCAATGCCCTTCCTCTCCCATCGCCTCTATAGGGCGACTTCAGCTCCAAGGATTCCCTCAGAGAGACAGAAACCAGTTGTGCTCTGCAGAGAACCCACTTGCACATCCGTTCGCCATGACACCAGCTGGCTCCTCAATTCATATTTTATTTTAAAAGCAACAAAAATCTTCCAACTATCTTCAATAATATACTTAGCTGGGAAGTAATGGTTCTTCCATATGGCAAAGTTCAATTACTTGTTTGTAATACATAAAGAAATGAAATTCACCCAGTTTCAGTCTGTTCTCCCACTGTGGACACTGTGATATTTTCTTATTATATAAACTCTTGAAACACCCTAAACATTAGGCATCATGCTGAAACAAAGTACTCAGTTTGATTAGTTCATCCAATACAGTGTTTTTCTATAAAATGATGTGATTGTTTATAAACAAAAATTGTATAATTACCTTATTGACAAGAGTAACAATATCACCTTCTTTGATTGTCAATTCATCTTCATTCTGTGCTTCATAAGGAAATATAACTTTGCAATACTCCTTCACTAAAAGGAAAAGTACATTTCAATACATTTCAAAAACTTCAGAAGTAAATGTGAAGAAATCAGACTTGCTGTGTCAAGAATTAGAATTCTATTAAAATAATTTTCAATAAACAATAGTGAAGATTTCAGCAGAAATAGCCATTAAGCTACAACACTAATTGGGAATATTTTGTTAACCTTGCTTTATGGTAACACTGCTCTCTTCCTAAATTTGATGCTATGAAGAATGTTTATAAATAGAAAGTGGGGGAATTTCTCCAATACTTTTATGAATATTGTGGTTTATATAAAGAATATAAATGCACCCAAATTCTTAAGAATTCGACCATGTTATTCCATTTCCTATGAGAATAAAAGCATGTAATAGTCCAAATTTTAAAGAAATTTGGAAGAAGAAATTTTAAAGAAAAAATAAAGAAATAAAAGAAAAATGCACTTTAAATATGTGTTGTTAGTTCATATTCTGGTTGGGGGGGCTGGAGAAAGACAGAATCTTCATATTTATTTTTTTATTAGTTTATAGTATAAAATACAAATATACAAAAGCATATAGTAGGACACAAAGGGGAAGGGAAGAGAAAGAGAAAACTGTGGAAGAGAGGGGGAAAAGAAAAAAAAGGAGTTGACTTCTGTCTCCCTCCGTTGCAGTAGAATAAGGCATTAACATTGAACCTCAACTTTTTACTTATCCATAATAGTATAAACTAGCCATTTCTTTTTCTTTTTTTTGTTTTATTTGCAGTTTTTCTTTAACAACCAACATTTTTTGTGGACAGTGTAATCACTGGGTTGACATATTTTTCACACAGTACTCACAGTAATAATACAATTTGCATATAGCGAATTTTCCAACTTCTAGTCTTAATGTGCTCATTATAATTATAATATATTATTTTACGTATCGATTGATACACTAATATTTTCCCAATTTATCAGTGTTCCACCACATTTTCAATATCTCAACTTTCTATAAATGCCAATAAAACCAGTTGTCAATAAAATTTAATCAGTCCCAAGATTATATCTCTAAGTCCCCTGAATTTATAGTCCTTGCACACTATATTTTCCAATATATTTTTACATCCTGTTGATTATACTTTTAAATATATCTAATCCTAGTCTTCCACCTCCTAATCTTAATGTATCTGTATTTATAATAAATTCCATTATATGTCTATATATACTATTATTTTCCCAGTCTAAACTTTCCACTTATTTCTATTGTTAGTATATTGCAAAATATTATATCTCTATACATCTTCTCTCAGCCTTTTTAGAATTTCATCATTTATTGATTTCTAAGTGATCCTTTATGTTTCTCTCTTGGAATCCTATATATCTTTCTAGAATTTTTGCACAGACTAATTGTTCCCTCTGTCTTACCCTTTATCTCCTTCTCTTTCATCTTTTGAATATCCATCCATGACCCTTTAATTATTTTTGAAATATCTTCCTTTTTTCTTCTCTGTTATAAGCTCTTATGGTATTGTCTATTTGATTTTTAGTATTTATTATTGCTATCTTTTCAGTATTTTTATCTGCTTTTAACTTATTTTTATTTTTATTTTGTATTTTATTTTGCTTTGTCCCTTCCACCACTCTTTCTAATTTCTCAGCTGACCTCTGTATGTTATATTCATCCTTTCCCACCATTTGTTGAAAGCCTTATACTTTCACATCTTTATCTTTAAATATTCCCATCAACGTCTTATAATTCTTTGTTGCTATTTCTAACATTTTTTCATAAAACTTCATTGTCTCCTGTTGGGTCATTTTCTAACAAGTTAATATACCTCTAATGTTCCAATATGCCAATATCTGAAACTCCAGAAAAATCACTTATTAATAAGATTTGGTCAATCCCAAAATTATTCCTCCAAGTCCCCAGATTTACTATTAGTTTTTGCTTTTCAGTTTTTATAGTTTCCAAGTTACACCTTCCCAATTATCCAGGTTTTAAAGTCTTATTTATCTTTTCTTCTTTTGTTCTTTCAAGTCTTTCAAATCTGCTTTTCAGTGTACAGTTCCAATACAGTTTTGGTGTTTAATTTAATTTGCCTTCTGAATCTTCAAAAAGGTCAGTAAATATTTCCCAGCATCCAAATCACTTAATAAGATACAATCAAGGTCAAGTAGCTTTCCATTGTTTATTTCTCTCACCACTTTCTTTTGAATTTTAAATGTTGCAGTAATCTTCTTCCTCCAGTAGATGGTGCCTCTGCTCCCAACGTTCCACAGAATGTAAAAATCAGAAACAGCTGATTTTCATCCAATCAGGGGAGTTAGAAATAGAATTTAGAAAAACAATTTCTTCCAATAGTCACTTTTCACAACGTTGTTTCCAGACTTTCTATGTTTTAAATCATCCTTTAGGTTTTTTCTTTTACTTCTGAATCTTTCATCTTTAATCTTCCTCTTTAGTTTTTAATCTTTCTCCATGAATCCAATTGCTGCTTTTTGAAAAACGGCTGTTGGGTCCGTTTTTTCACCCTCCCCAGGCTTCAGGAAAGCCTCCTGAAGCCTGGGGA
The DNA here is from genome assembly GCA_032467955.1 of Pseudoxenodon macrops. Lineage (NCBI taxonomy): Eukaryota > Metazoa > Chordata > Lepidosauria > Squamata > Pseudoxenodontidae > Pseudoxenodon > Pseudoxenodon macrops. Next base: position 13,015 of record JANHFT010007996.1, on the reverse strand, counting down.
GGGCAAAAATTGGTCCAACCTGCCAATTGGAAGTTTGGAGGCTTCAGTGAGGTCTGTGTGCATGCGCGGGGGGGGGGCAGCGCGGGGTGGTGATGGTTGTGCATGCATACAGGAGAAGGGCATTACATTATGGGTGTGGCCACGCACATGTGCTCCCCCCTGCTCCCCCCACGCATTTGGCACACAATGGCAAAAAGGTTAGCCATAACTGCCATAGGAAGAGAGTGTTTGTTTATTCCAGTTTCAATCATTAAGGACAGCAGAAACAGAGGGAAAGTAGGACACCAGGTGATCCTTCTTCTACTCTGTAGCATTTTAAAAGTCAAACTTTGTTTTAAAAGAACACTATATAAGCAAAATACCAAGAATCACTAAATAATAAAATTAAATAAAACAACACTATAAAAACCAGAAAAAGAGGAGAAAAAAACAAACTAAAAATAGAAAAATACAATTTCACCTTATATTTTGCATTGGTAGGGAATATATAATACTGTAGTATAATCAGGAATACCATTATTGTAAAATCTCTATAAAAATAGAACATATTTTTATTATTATTTTATTTATTAAACTTGTTTGCTCTCCATCTTGCTGTAAGATGACTTTGGGTGACTTACAACAGTAAAAGCAATAAAACCCTGCAAAGACATATATCTAATTGCAATAAAAATGCAAATTACTATTATGACTTATAGATAGAATGAGTGGGATCTACTATCGGTCCGTCAACCACTTTCAGAATGATTCTCCCCTACTGGAGGCCCAAGACAGCTGGCAGAGACAAATTACAGGCCCTTATGGAAGGTCAGGAGGGTAGGAGCCAATCTGACCTCAGGGGGCAAGATTTTCCAAACAGCCTGGACTTCACCAGCTGGAATTCCCTGACCAACAAGGTCTGCAGCATTTAATCTCTGCTGGCATTTGTGGGATGGGCCAGTCCCATTGGGGTGAGATGGTTCCTCAAATAGCCTGGACCTATGCCACGTAGGGTTTTAAAGCTTATAACTAACACCTTGAATTGCACCCAGAAGCAAACTGGCAGCCAGTCTAGCTCTTGGAACAGTGTGTAATATAGGCCACTCTAAATGTAGGGGTAAAGGTTCCCCCGCACATGCATGCTAGTTGTTCCCGACTCTAGGGGACGGTGCTCATCTCTGTTTCAAAGGCGAAGAGCCAGCGCTGTCCGAAGACGTTCTCCATGGTCATGTCGCCAGCATGACTCAATGCCGAAGGCGCACAGAGTACTGTTACCTTCCCACCAAAGGTGGTCCCTATTTTTCTACTTGCATTTTTTACGAGCTTTCGAACTGCTAGGTTGGCAGAAGCTGGGACAAGTAACGGGAGCTCACCCCATTACACACCGCTAGGATTTGAACTGTTGAACTGCCAAACGTCTGATCGACAAGCTCAGCATCTTAGCCACTGAGCCACCGCATCCCCACCACTTAGGGGGGCCCCAAAATTGCCCATGCCATCTCACTCTGCATCAGTTGTAGCTTCTGAATGCTCTTCAAGGATAGCCCCATGTAGATGACCAAGACTTGAACATCTGAGCATGGGGACTCCTGATCCAGAAAAGGCTGCAACTGGTGCACAACCCAAAGTTGTGCAAAGGCACCCCTAGCCACCTTCTTTCAAATAGAAGTTGCTAGTCAAGATGACTACCTGGGGTAGTGCCACCTCATTCAGGGCATTACAGTTCTTAATGGATCTTGAAACTCCATTCACCCAAAGTCATTCAGTGTTGCCAGGATTCAGTCAGAGAGTGTTGTCCCCCATCCAGGCCCACACAGCTTCCACTGTGAGAGGGCAGTGACAGCAACACTTTGGATCACCAGAGGTGGAGATATAAAGCAAGTTGAGTATTGTCAGTGTACTGAGGATAGTTCAACCCACAATGGTGGATGACCTTACCCAGGGGCTTCATATAAATGTTAAAGTGGAGAGAGCCCTGTGGTACAATACAAAAAGGTGGCTGTGGCCTGGATCTCTCACTCCCTATTAACACCAATTGAGATTGATTTTACAGAGAGGAGTCAAACCAGCACATTTTCTTCCTGACAGTTCTGAGAAGCATTGGTGCCGGTCAAGAGAGAAGAAACGATAGGGAAGAGCTAGTATCTAAATAATGTATCAAAATTCTATCCGCTATTGTCTACGGTAGGTTGTGGGGCATACCTGTTTGAATTCCTTACCTACAGCCAGGTGCCTTTGATGAGATATACAAATATGTACAATTTTAACAAGCTTCTTCCTAATCGTAATAATAAAAATCTCATAATTCAGCAATCTGAAGTATAATCCAGGGGTGTCAAACTCGCCATGACATGTTGTCGTCACGTGACGTATCACAACTTCCCCCCCCCTTTGCTAAACTGGAGGTGGGCGTGGCCAGCGCGTAACTCATCTGACCCATGGGCCGCGAGTCTGACACCCCTGGTCTAGTCACTAGATTCCCATAGATCAGTACATGCCATCCTGGTGTCAGACCATCACAAGAAAACGTAAAACCAACAAAGTCTTGCCAAAGGAAATTGTTTCAGTTACAATCTAAATGTACCTCAGTTTGTGAGTCACAAATCCCTTCCCTCAGTCACCCCTCCCCCTCCCCCTCTCAACCTTAATAACATCCTAGCCTGAAAAGCTGCCCTAAAATGGCACTATAATTATGAAAGAGATTGGCCATGTTAAAATGAAGTGAGGTAAATTATACGTAAACCAGCTATTTTGTATTTGAAGAACAGGCTCATTGGCTGCTGAGCCAAGGATGATATATGAAGACTGAATCCTTATTCAGATGATTTATGATATTTCTTTAAAACAAATATTTCTAAAAATGCAGCTCAACTAATTCCTGCTGGCTTAGTGTTGTAAAATCATGTGACTTCAGTTAACGCCCAGGTATCCATTCAACAAGAATCATCGTAACTATCTCACAGACCATTAGAGAAGGGAAATCCCAGCCACACCTGTAGGAGCAAAGGTTTTCCAGAGCAGAGAGCTTTCACAAGGACAAAACCAAGTAAAGCTGTTCTACATCTATGTGGAGAAAAGTGAAATAAAAAGATCACATTTGTAGGGACACATGCAAAAATGAACAAAGCAGACACCTTATGGCCCAGTAGATGGAAAAACAATATAGTCCCCGGTTTTTTTTTAAGACTGGAGTTCATCTGTATGTAATCAGTCTCTAAGTCATGGAATCAGTCATGGCATCAGTAGAAAAGCAGATCCTTTGATGATATCTATCATTGTCTCCATGAAATGACTGACTAATAAGAGATGAAGGGAAGACTTCTCATATGTGATGCAGAGTCTGAGTCATTTCTACTAGCAGAAGAAAGTAAGCCATGTGGTATTGTGGCTGGAATCAATCTTCTAGATAAGGAAGTAAAATAATACCTTAGGGGCAGAGGAACTTAACAAGGGATGCCATGCATTCTTGGGGCCATGGAGAGGCCAAATGGTAAAGCACAAATTCAGTAAACATCTATTTACTATCAAACAAATACGTGGAGGGAAAAATTAATCCTGCATATCCAACGATATGAGCCACATCCCTTTCTCCAAGAGGGGAAGAATGAAGAAGTCATTATCATTCTGTACGAAGGATGCCTTAAATCACCATTAAGATGGCAAAGGTCCAGTATATGTTCAAATTCATCCTTCACTGGGACAGTGTCATATCTAGAAAAGGAGACAGAAGCAGACATGCCTGTATAAACACTCACACCCACACACACCATTTCCTCAATTGTCCATTTTTGTATAAGGAAAGGAACCTCTTGGTGTAACCCTGACATAACTTGGATGCTACACAATATTTGAGGAGGCCTTAAACATCAATGGTCCTAGTCAGTAGTTGGCATTCCAAAGAAGGGCATTTAATAGGTCTGGAGGAATGGCTGAAACTTTGACAGAGGAGTTATTGCAGGGGCTAAAAGGGACAGCAATTCCGAATGTGCAAAATTTCTGACTTCAATTTAAATGTATGGTAGCATGGGCAATCCACTTCCAAGAGGTAAGAAATCTCAGGACTTTGGTTAACGTGCATTTTCTATTTTCCTGCATGTATATGTATGTTCATGTGTATCTGTGTGCCTGTGAAAGAAGTAAGGACATTGAAAACCTTGCATTTCAGTTATAACATTTGCCAATGCTATAATTGGTAATAACAGTAATTATAATCCTCTCAGCTTCCAATTAAAGGCAGTTTAAGCACCAGTCACACACACTAGAGGGAAATATCACCAGGTTTATGAAATTCCCAAGGCTTGTAGAGGCACACAGTTCTGTGATGGAATAAATCGGGTAGGGGGGTGGGGAATGGGCAATGACTAAATCCCCCAATACGCTTAGCAAGGCAAGGCAGGCTGGGTTGTAGAACAGAAAACCTGGTTGGGAAAGTAATTGGAATTGTTACAGGGAGCAGGGAATTGATACCGAATAACAGCTTATAGGAACACTTTCTCCAGCAATGTTTTGTTGCAGTTAATAATAAGAATAATTTAAATCAATAGTCATACAATTGCCATGCATCAGTAATGCAGAATGGGGGGGTGACTTTTATTATATAGGTCTTAGTTTTGAGTAGACATGGAGGATACTTCATTATTAGGAGTATATTTATTTGTTGTCTGTGGTCACACAAAATTTTTTTGGGAGTATAAGACACACTTTAGTTTTTGGGGAGGAAAATAGGGGTGGGGGAAATCTGCCTACCAGGTATTCATCTGGCTAGCATCCTTAGTCTGGTCAGCGTCAGCCTATTATTTTATCCCCTGGTTAGGACTGAAAAAAAAAAGCTTCTTCGGAGGGAGTAGCAATGAAAACAGCCTGCAAAGATCGTTTCATTCACTAGCGCCTCATTAGATCTGAAAAAAAGCTTCAAAAAAGCTACATTTGGAGTATAAGATGCACCCAAATTTTCAGCCTCTTTTTTTGGGGGGGGGAAGTACATCTTATACTCCAAAAAATACGGTACATTGCTCTGAAATCCAACTCACAAAACCTGAGGTGAAAATTCTGCAATAACCTCTTCCATGTTGTTCTACACCAGGGTTGTCAAACTCACGTCCCATAAGCCAGATGTGCTGGCCATGCCCACACCCAGTTTAGCGAAGGGGGAGGGGAAATCACGATACGTCACATGACTGCACCATGACGACACAATTTGACACCCCTGCTCTATACTGCAAAACTATAGAATCACTCACCGAACTGCAGGGGCAATCGAACAGAATTTGGTCTTTCTCCTGGAGAGCATCACTGACTTATCTGTAAAGAGGGTATAAAGAAGCAGCCTTCCTTTGAAGACTCATGGTAGTAAGTTCTTGCACCAAATTATATAGGAGACTGAAGAAGAATATCGCTACTTATTCTAGTGGGCAGCGACGTTTCACCAACAAATACCGTTAAGCCTTCTTATATCATTATAAGTTCATTCTTTAGAACTCAAAAGGAGAATAATATTCTGCAAAGGAAAAGGAAATTTAGACTATTAAGAAGGAGAAGGCTTTGGTATGTTCAAGGAATTATTTATAGTTAAGTCTCTAGCCAAAACACAGAGCACAATCTACTGTTTTCATTTGCAACATCCTGATTATCACCACCCCAGAATGACCTACTGTGAGACTCTTGGTTCTTGGCAGAGTAGAAGAGTTTATTCTGCTGGAAAGAAAAGACCGGGTCCTTCAGTAGTGAAAACTGATACCAGTGATTTCAGCAATGCTATGCTAGTTAATCCTCACGAAGGAAATGAGGTAATAAGCCTCTGTTTGCTGTTGTGGCTATCTTTTGTTGCACTGTCTGTCCTCAGTCCAAGGTGTCCTTGATCAGGAAAGCCCACAGTTGTGATTCTCTAAAGGCTAATCGCAATTAAATATATAAAGAATAAGACCACCAACTTCACAAACGTCTTTTTCGATAAGACATAACAACAAACACTCCCTATCCTGTTGGAAGGATGGTAAATCCTTGGCCTTGATCTGTGAAGTCAGATTATCAAAACTGCAAGGAGGAAGCATCCAAACTTCACATGAGAACAGCCAGAATACAAAGGAAAAATGGGAAAAAATATCTCTCTCTCGGCTCATCCTGCTTGACCACATCAATAAGGGACTCACTGTAGCTCTAACTCAGTGTTTTTCAACCTTGGCAACCTGGAGATGTGTGGGCTTCAACTCTCAAAATCCCCCAGCCTCTAGTATGCTGGTTAGGGAATTCTGGCAATTGAAGCCCACACAACTTTAAATTGCTAAGGCTGAAAAACACTGCTCTAACTCATGGATTGAGGTGTATCACCTCCCCCACCCCCAAGGACACACTTTGAATAATTGCTGAGTGGTGCATTCTAACAAATGGGCAGGATCAAAACCAGAGCTGAGGAGAAAAATTAAACAGGATTTAAATTAATTCAGTATAACCAACCCCACTAGTCTCTCTTCATTTAAATAAGTTCTGTGTTAAACGTCACAATTTGGTGGCAACTTGTGACAGGCTTCTGTAGCTTTACAGAGGCCACAGGGGACCCCATCTCAGACTATTGCTGGAGAAAGTATTTGGTCTACCTAAAGTGCAGGCACAGGAAGTACTGAAACAAGAGCACCCATAATTAGTAAAATCCGTGCTATTTTGGCTGGGTCTCTATAGCCCAGCACTGAGTCCTAGGACCCTACTATTACCTCTTCATTTTGGAGGACATTCAAACATTTCCCCATTCAGGTGGGGAAGTCCTATATCAGCTGATCTTTGTAGCTTTCTTTCACATTCTTTTTCTGCCTAACAAGGGAAACTTTTCATCAATCTAAAGGACAGAAGGCATGAGTTTACAATGAGTTTGCCTCCTCTCCTCCCCCCCTTCTCACATGCCCACATGCCTGGCTACCAGCCTAGCAAAGGAGCTTCCAGCTTACAGAACTCAGCTGTTTACCAGCACGTTCCCTGCCCTCTTTCAAGCTGGGCCCTCTAGAGCCTCTTAAACCACACAAGTCAACAGCGCTCCGCTCTCAAAGGCAGAGCCAAAAAGTTTTATCACAATTTTGCGATGCCTGGTGCACAACGTGGTACACGACCGTCTTCTCCTAATGCCGTTTCTTCTCAACGTTTCTACTTTCCCCCAGACTTTTCTTTTTCAGTGATTACAACTTCCATGTGCTACTGAGTTATGTGCACTCTAATCTAACAGCAGGTCTTACCAGCAGGAACGCAATTAAAGCCATCCAACCTGTTTTGCAACATTTTCCCCAACCTTCCTGTTTGACCTTAAGGAGCCATAACGTCAGGCAGAAAATCTGTGGGTTTCCCCCCCCCACACACACACTTCATCCCTCAGGTCCTTTTGTACTAAATACCTTCACAGCAATGCAGCTGTGAATAACTACACTATATTTGTATACTTGCACAGCTGTGCAGGTAGTTCCTGGACTTAACCTAAGCAACAATTTGGAATAGCATCAGGATTGCTCATTTCTCCTGCAAACTCTGCACCTTACACTTGTTGGTGTCGCTGGTTTCTTTTGCAAACTCAAAGAATAAAACACTCGTGACTTTTCAAACTCAGCCTATTTTCCTCACAACTGCAACACCATCTATGCATTGCTGTGTAGAATTTGATTGCATGAGAAGCACAATGGCTACTATGCTCTGCTCTCTAAAGGAACAATCATCAATGAAGGGGGAAAAATAGGCACAGCAGGGTTTCAGAAACACAGATATTCCAGAGTGGATCTCACCCTACATACTTTTTCCCCCTTCTTGCTCTCAAGTTTCTTCTTGGTTAATCTTATAAATTCAGCAACATCTGTTTACCGCAGATGAGATTTCCCTTTGTTCTTCAAGACATTTTTAAAAACCTTGGATATTTTTAGATCACAAATGTATTTGTACACTGCACTCACATACTTTGAGACATACTTTGATATTCTTTCTAAAACGTCTTGCAAACCACTTAAATCAGCTGAGTTCTGCTCAGCTTCTCACCGAACTTTACAAACCTGCTGATTAACGATAAGCCATTTTTACACAGATTGGCAAAGAATAAATCAACAGATCCCTCATTGTTACGTTTTCTTCCTAATTGGCAGTGGGGTTAAATATGTTTATAAAATGTATTTATTGGAACTTTCTTTTCTATTAAAACAACAACAACAACACTGAAACAAGACCAGGAGGAGACTGATGGCACTTGTGTTAGAAAAGTGTTATTAATGCACGAATACAGGCTGCACATGAGGTGAAAAATTGCCAGGATTAAGAAAGTAATAGTTTTCTGCTCCGCAGCAGATTCTTCACAGTGTGAGGAAGAAAAATGAGTGATCATGCTATCCAAGAGCAAACTGAAAACCTTTTTGAGGGTCATGAAGTCTTATGAAGAAGACTTGAGGGAGCTAGAAATGTCTATGTTTGGAAAGAGAAAAGAACAGAGATATAAAATAGCATTTTTCAAATATCTAAAGGAGATTCACAGATGAAGAGCCAGACCGTTCTCCATCTGGCTGTCACAAAGAAGAGGGGGTCAACCTATTCTCCAAAGCACCTGAAGGCAGGACAAGAAGTAATGGATGAAAACTTATCAAAGAGAGATCCAACTTAGAACTGGAGAGAAACTTCCTGACAGTGAGCAGTGCCTTCAGAAGTTGAGAAGGGCTCCATTCCTGGAGCTTTTTAAAAAGAGATTGGACAGCCATTTGTCTGGAATTGTATAGGGTCTCCTACTTGAGCAGGGAGTTGGACTAGGAGACCTCCAAGGTCCCTTCCAAGTTTGTTATTTTCCTGCACAACAGGAAAATAGAGTCCAAATAAATGTTAGGGGAAAAAATCCTAAAAGCACTGTAGGAGCTGTCTGACAGTGGAACAAATTATCCAGAAAAATACTAAATGTGTTCAGGTGGAAATGAACAGCAATCTGCACACAGTGCAGATTATATATTGGATTTGATGGCCTGAATGGTTCCTTCAGCACCGTGGTTCTCTAATCATGACTATTATAATATTCTTTGGACATTTTATTGGAAACATAACCATCAATTGCCCATTGGTCATGGAACCAAACTAGATGAACACAAAGATTTATCAATTGGAAATGATAGATACTCTGAGGACACCAGGCCAGTCTTCAAACTCCTAACAGCAATGAGCAATAAAAGCAAAGGAGTATGTATGTATATCACATAGAGAATAAAAATCAACCTAAAAACAATTGAAAACTGATTT
>JANHFT010007995.1:45123-59716 GCA_032467955.1 Pseudoxenodon macrops | reverse complement strand
AAAGGTTTTTTGTGTTCTGTGTAAAGTGTAAAAGCACACCCACCCAGTCACCTGACCTCCAAGCCATGCCCACGAAATAAGCCACACCCACAGAACCGGTAGGGAAATTTTTTAGATTTCACCCCTGCCTCAAACTCTTTGTGCCCTGTCACCATTGTTACAGATGTCCACCTTACAGGATGGAGAATAGGGAGGATATTTGAAAGAGTGGCTGGGTGACAAGGATCAATAAGCCTACATGGGAATTAATATGGCCGTATTCTTTCAAACATTTGAATAGGATTGGCACATTCTAAAAAAACTTATTTTTCCCTAAACCCATCAAAGTCTATGCTTTGGAAGGCTACAATAGTATCTCACCTATACAAAAGCCTTAGATTCTGTCAGTTCTCTGCATCAAATTATATAAAATCCAAGGTCCTTTAAATTAAATAATTTGGATACCAAGTTTTGTTGGTGTAGAATGGAACTGACTGATATCTAGCTATCCCACTCTGCTGTTTGGAATGCATTTTTTAAGTTTTCATTTGAAATTTGTAGGTATATTTCAAGACTCAAGAAAGCTCAACAATAAAATAGAAGTTCAAGAACCTTCCTGACACCTTAAAGACACATAATTTCTCTGAAAGTTGAATTTTTCCAAAGTTTTGTTATTGGAAAGTGGAAGTGGCAGGAATAATTCATGGGCCATTCCTTCTCTAGTCAAACCATGTTATTATACCAAAGGAAGATAAACTGTTACAGAGTAATACATTGATTAATATGAAAGAATCAATAGGAATCAGGTCCTATTTCTCTTGGGTGATAGAATTTTTTCATTCAACATTCAGCTCTGATTCTGGATCTAAACTAACGGCTATTTCCTTAACTTTCCAGTTATTTCTAACTGGAAGTAAACAGGAAAAAAATCTAAAAGTTGCTTAGTTGCTCAAGATCCATTCTATGGCTTTTGAAAAGTTTTCTCTTTAATATTTACTTTAGTAATGATTTGATTTTAAGTAAATACAGTAGAATAAATTCATATGACTTGCTTGTATTAGCAGCTTTTGTATTTTTCAGAGAGAAATATACACTTGAAGCAAACTATATATGTAGTGCAATTATGCAATTTAAATACACAGTAGTGGCTTATAGAACTCTATATGCTTTTACCAGAATATACAGAAATAAAATTCTGTAAGTAAGTTATTATCGTAGCTTATATAGTAGTATGTGTTAAGCATGTACTGTTGCATAGTTGGCATGGCATTACATACTGAATTTTAATGTAAAATGTACATGTCTTCCTTTAATACTTGACACTGTATTTTTAATACCAAATAACTGCATGTTTGGAAAAGCTTAAATTGCTCTAACCTATTAAACATTATTTGTTCATATTATCCTATTCAAAGTTAGCTTTTTAAAAGACAATTTTTTTTCAAAAAACCATTTTGTTATTTTTATATTCTATAAAGATATGCTATCCTTTTCCAAATGCATAAATTTGAACAATTCATATGTATTATAATTATATTAGAAATTCTGAACATAAATTCAGTGTAACTAAATGAACTAAATTGCCCCTAAACCATAAGACTTCTAAGGAGAAAGGATAGGAAACTTACTATATAAATTTTCTTATTTAGTGCACACGTTTCCAGGGTAATTATTTGTACATTCAACTGTGGGTCAAAGAACAATTCCCAAACCACTGCCACAAATTTTTTTATTAGAAGAGTAGGGCAAGTATAAGGGGAGAGAATACTCATTTTTACACATTTAGTATTTTAAAATGCAAATACCTAAATTTCAATAATACTAAAAATGGTGAAAATGTTTTTAAAAGACCAAAATATATTATTTCTAATTGTGATGTAAATTAATTCATAAGAATGCAAAACTGGTACGAATAAATGCCTCTCTTTCATTCTTAGCAAAGGCAAGTCGGCAGGTTGACATTGCCACTCAAGGATGGTTCATTGGTCTTATGTGTGCAGTTGCTCTTCTCATCTTGATTTTGCTCATTATTTGTTTCATAAGGAGAAATAAAGGTGGAAAATACCCAGGTAAGTTTTGGATCTACTGATTTAATCTTTAAAAAAGAAAATTTTTGTTTTTATTTAAATATAATATTTCTATCACTGCTGCTAAGATTCAAAATATAAGAAGTAAATCATTAAGTATTTACTACCAGTAGTCCTCAAGATACAACCATTCATTCAACAACTGCTCAAAGTTACAATGGCAGCTAAAAAGGGGGGGACTTAGGACAGTTTCTTGGAGTTCTGACCATCACAGTCAAGTGATTGTGATTCTGAGCAAAGCAATGGTGAAGCCAGTAGGGAGTCAGAAATCGTAATCACATGAAGTCACTTAATGACCCACATAATTATGAATTTCACTGTATGGATATACTGTGTATATACGTACAATGACAATAAATAAATAAATAATCTTCATTTAACAATGATAACCCGGACTGCTGTAATTTTATTACTAAGCCATATAGTCATGTGATGTAATGCTTTACAATCTTGTTACTTAGCAACAGAGTTCTAGATTCCAATTGCAGCCATAACTAGAGAACTATCTGTATATAGTTCATTGTTTTTGGCTTAGATTAATATCCATTTTTTTCTAATATGGTTTCAAAGTTACAACTATTCTGTTGGTCATCTGACTAACTATAACTGTCAGGTCCACATTTATATCTATCGGATCTTTGGCCTGCCACACTTTCTATTATTCTACTATGCATTTCTCTACTGTGGGAAATTGGAAGGGGGGATAGTAAGGAGTTGAAGATATATAGCCATAATAACATTCTTTCTAGGATGCAAGGTTATCCTTTGTCTTTGCACCTGACCGGAACGAGATGGGTGAAGCTGCCATGGCAGAGAGTGATTGGACCATGTGACGGACTTGTGGGTGTGAGGGCAGGATCTTGAACTTTCAACTGAGGGGTGGAAACCTGCAAGTCTTCAGATTTGGGTTGCCACGGATGTGCCAACATGTCTCTCTTAATAAATTGGAACTTTGAGAAATGCTTTGCCTTGGAGTCTGACTTGACCAGGGATAATATTTGGAACGCTGACAGGTCCGCAATGTCAAAAAATGAAAAGATTCTTTTGCTTTCAGAATTTTTCTTTTGTATGTGACAGCTAGATCACAAAAATATTTTGAGAGTATATGATCAGCGTCCCTGTGAATTAAAATGTAAGGCAAGGGTATCTCATATCCCCATGTCTTAGGCAGGCCCATCCTGACTCTTTCAGTATTTTTTCTTTGTTCAGAAATCAATGAGCCGCACTAAAATCTCTTCCTAAATTGACCATTGCATTATCACCCAGAACTGTTACTTTATGGTATTTGAATGGGCCCCATCTGCTTCTCCTTACCATTTTTTGTTTACCTTATATTTAAATAACAACGAAGGCACTGAAACGTTGAAGTCAATTGGCCATGCTAACAACATCCCCTGAAGTCAAGTAATATTATTGTAATTGCCGAATTATTTTAGGTCACTTACACTTTCACTTTTGATTCCAAGGGCTGTAAATTGATATGATATTTCTCAATATTATTGTCCATGTCCATGTCCATAGCAAGCTGATGGCTGTAAAAAAGAAGAAGTCCTTCATTACAATCTCTTTCATTCTTATACTCACCACAAACATTTACATGTATCCACCTTGAAACCAAACATTTTGAATCTCCTTGCTTTAAAATAGCTTTCTTTGGCACAAAATATCAGTGGAAACAATTAGGCTGCTCTAAACACAGATAAGAGCAAATTAATTTGCCAGTCTTCCAATGACACGGACTTTCTGTTTTTCACTTATGTAACACTACTTCTTGAGGATGGCTTGGGCTATATATAACATACCATTGCTAAATTGCTGATAACTATATATGAAGTAACTTTAATTTGCCTCCAGCACTGCCATTAAAATGACACTCAGCACAGTGCTCTATGGATTCTGGGGACTATATAAAGGTCTCTAGCAATAGGGTGGAGAATCCAGTACCCCTGGGATGGGCGTACTTTCCAGGCCACGGATGGGCCCAATGCCTCTGGAGGCCCAGTCCCCCCCCAACAGATGGGCCCGATGCCACCGATGGGGCTGGCCCAGCCCTCCACGGGAGCTCCGCAAGCCATCCTGGTCCTGCCATTCCCACAGGGACAACCCCAGCTCAGCAACTCCCAGCTCAGCAACCGCCAGATGGGGGAGTGCAGCAGGGGGGGTGTCTCCAAGCCCCAGCAAGGGGGCAACCAGCCACCACAGCCCAAGCGGCCGTTCTGCTGCCTCCCACACCCCCTTGATTCCAGGTGACCTTCGATGGGCCCCCTGGGAAGCTCTCTTATTTTCTGAACTGGGTTTGGGCACACATCGACCAGTATGGAAACCAATACCCCACAGATCGTGAGCTGATTAAGGCCATCACTGAGGGTATAAATGATTTAATTTATGAAACTCTTGCAAACTGGTGATGTTCCTAAATCCTTCCTTTGACTCCCTGTGCCCTAAACTATTTGTCTCTATCACAAACGTTTTGCACTTTCTCACAGTTTTCAGGCTTATATTCATCTATTACAATGTTCGCTTTATGAGCTTTAAGGTTTACCATCATCTAAAGATCTCTAATTCCTTCAAAAAAGGAATTATTATTCCCTTACGCCATATGCCATCCAATTTTCTTAATTTTTAGATTGCATTGGGACAGGGATCTATCTACACCTGAGGGTAGGACAAGAAGCAATGGGTGGAAACAAGGAGAGAAGCAACTTAGAAATAAGGAGAAATTTCCTGACAGTTAGAACAATTAATCAGTGGAACAACTTGCTTCCAGAAGTTGTGAATGCTCCAACACTGGAAGTTTTTAAGATGATGTTGGATAACCATTTGTCTGAAGTAGTGTAGAGTTTCCTGCCTGGGCAGGGGGTTGGACTAGAAGAGCTCCAAAGTCCCTTCCAACTCTGTTATTCTATTCTGTTATTCCATTCTACACTATACATTTCTTTCATAGACAAGTATATTCATTCTCTGGAGAGAGGGATTTACAGTTCTTGCTTTGCATGGGAATAAACATGTGATAACCAGGAGGAAAGTTTACGTCATATTAAAACTTAATTTTATCTTATTCTACAAATTAGATGTTAACACTCATTCAGGCTGTAGTTGATTAAGGTCTTCCTTAATCTAAACAAAGGTTAATTAAAACTTGTACAGGACTTTAATATGGAAATAAAAAAAATGTACTTACTTTTCAAGTAAATATTTTCCATCACTAACTTGTTCCAAGGTGTGCTGTAACCTTTTGAGTTCTTCCTGCAGAGAAACAAACATAGCAGATTATAAAATATTAGCTTAATTTAGTAAATATTACTCCTTAATTGATTACTTTAGCTTGAACTCATAATCGTTACTTTCAGATAGATGGAAGACTCTAACCTTCTGGATTAGTATTTGAATACAAAACTAATAGAGAAGGTTAAAGGAAACTATTCCTTCAAACATTTTATAAAACTCTGAAACTTCTTTCCCAAAAGTAATTATGAAAACAAGTCCTTGGTATTTTAGTATGCTTTAGGAGTCTTACTCAGTATTTTAAAAAATGCCAATAACATTGCCATCCATTACAGATTTATTAATAATGGCATTTTTGTTCAACAATTGCTCCAGAGAGCTTATTAGTATCATAATAAAAACTTTTGTGTTGTTCAGTCAGAATGCGTAGAGTTTTTGCAACCTTTTCTCATTTTGTGAACCCATGCCCATTCTCATTGAATTGAAATATTATATTTTAAACATCTAGCATACTCAATCCATTTAACAACTACTTGGGGGGGGGAATCCTGTCATCAGATTCATCTTTCATTCCAACCTTTTTCAAAAATCTATTCCTTCTTTTTTTTTCTTACATGTGTAAACTGAGATAATTTCCCACATTTTCCTGAAAAATTACTTCCAATTGGATGCTTAAATCTAAAAGCAACCCTTTCTATTTTCCAAAGCACTCTAGGGGTCAATTTTGCTTTCAGTATATCCCAAAGCAACATAAGGTAATTTAGAATGTGGAAACAATTTACAATTGCCTTTTTATGTGGCTAAGGGTAACAAAACTCGCAAGACTCCCATAAATCATTTTGTGTATGTGTTTGACATTATTTTATATTAACCTAAGGCTAAATACTTAAAAAGTTTTTTTTCTTTTTTTTTAAAAGTAGTCTGTAACATTTTAGGTGCCATTCAATCATTCATTTAAATATTATTGGCTTGTTATTTATGGAAAATGGTAATAGAGCAACTTCAAAAAGTGCTACTAAAGTTTGTATAATTTGGAAGAGCAAAAGGCATAAAATCTATACTAATTTCAGTTTTGCATCATTAAACATGAAGTATTGATTATTGTTCTCTGCAACAAAATTTATGAAGCTAGCTATGTTGCTGTGTCCACATAAAATGATTCTGATGTTTTGCCCTCAGACCTTAAAGCACACAAATGATGCTTGCTGATGACAAACTATAGCCAAAATGTTGTTACTCCAATTCACAGCTTTAGGAGATGCATCTAACACATTATGATGGAAGTTACCAGCTGCAAACTTTAACTTCAGAAAATTAAACTGGAACTGATCCAAACTTCTGTTGAAATTCATGATGAATTATGATACCTACCTAAATGTGTTATCATGTAAATTTACTGTAAGATTCAATACAGTGCTTTTTCTTTCCATCCTGACTGTTGGGAATGGATATTAATAGCTGGAAGAAATTGAAGTTTGAAAATGCAAAGCTTGCTTTTTGGAGTGTAAGAATTTTATTCTCTCTTGTGGATGTGTACACAATATTTATGGAAATATTAGTAGGTCTACAGTACTCAGGTAAGGAGTACTATTAGGATGTGGTATATGAATGGTACAAAAAGCTATTACCATTTTATCAAAGCTACTTAGACATAATTTTAACGTAATATGTTTGAGCCACATTTCTTTCACACAATTCAACTCATCTATTCATTCTTTGAATAGCATTAGAGTTACATTCCCATGACTTTATCTCCATGCTGATATTTATTATTTAATTAAAATATGTTTTTCCCTGAAACCCAGGCAGTAGGCCACAAAATAAAAAGATGACATGTAATACTGAGTTCAAAATAGAGAAATCTATGGACAGTAATCAGTAAACATAAAATATCAAAGAAATATAAAATATATTTGGAAAATATACACTATTTTCACCTGTTGAATAAAAGAAAATATAATTAGCAATTGGGCAGTTAGATCCAAATTGGTGCTTTCCTGATATGTAGTCTTCAGACAGACTCCAATTTCCATAGTTAGTAAGGCCATTAACAAGAATTTTGTGGCAAAGGCAGCATTACTGTATTTTTTGGAGTATAAGACGCACTCCCCCCTAAAAGAGGCTGATAATTTGGGTGCAGCTTATACTCCAAATGTAGCTTTCTCAAAGCTTTTTTCAGACCTAACGAGGCGAGTGAAGAGTGAAGTGATCTTTGCAGGCTTTTTTCATTGCTACTCCCTCCAAAGAACCTTTTGTTTCAGACCTAACTAAGTGCTAACGATCTTCTGGGCTTTGCTTTTTTCATTGCTTCTCTCTATCAGCTGTGCTTTAGAAGCTTTCTTTCAGTCCTAACCAGGGGATAAAATAATGTGCTAAAGCTGACCAGATTAAGGACGCTAGCCAGATGAATACCTGGTAGGCAGATTTCCCCCCCCCTATTTTCTTCCCAAAAAACTAAGATGCATATTATACTCTGAAAAATACGGTAATTCATAATAGGGAGGGGGGCATTCCCATATAATACTTTGTCGCACATGTTGTTTCAAAAGGAAGACAAAAAAAACAAGAGATGGTGCAAAGAAAATAATTCATTATTATAGCAGTGGAGAATAAAATACTCTTCTAAGCAAGAACCAACAAACAAGAAACAGTATATTTCCACTGGCAAGGAAGGGAAGTTGTTACAGGTAGTTCTCGAATTACAACCATTCGTCTAATGATGTTCTGGAATTTTGATGAGCTTAGAAACGGTGCTTTATAGTCCATAAAGCACTTCTGGCCTACACAAAATGTTGCACACCCATCCCCGCAATCATGTGATTGTGTTTTGGGTGTTTGGCAAGCTATTCACACTTATGACTAGTTGTCCAGTGTCCCATGATCATAAGATGGGCATTTGCAATCTTCTTTGCAGGCTTCCCCAGAAAGTCCATTTTCCCCCCTCAGAAACCAATAGTTAAACTATTTGCTTTGATTCGCTATTCAACTATCATTTCCATACATTAAAATTTCATCCCATATAATTTTGTCTCCTTCATTCTATCTGTGATGAAGACCCAGGCCTCTGGAAGGGAGAGTGATTCCTCTTACTTCATCGCTTTTGCCATTGTTTACTTTTGACTGTTATAATTTATTACTTTTATTGCAATTTCTTTAATTGTTGAAAGTTGGGTGGCATACAAGTTTAAACTCTGCTAAACAAATAATTCCCTCACCACTGTCAAACTATTTACGAAGACTGCATTACTATTACTATTAGTCTTCTTATCTTTCCTATTACCATCTCCTCCCACTTATGACTCTAGGACTGTAACTTGTTGCTTGTATCCTTACAACTTTTATTGGTATTGTTTCCTAATTGCTTATTTGTACCCTATAACTATCATTATGTGTTGTACCTTATGATTCTTGATGAATGTATCTTGTTTTTTATGTACACTGAGAGCACATGCACCAAAGACAAAGTCTTTGTGTGTCCAATCACACTTGGCCAATAAAAAATTCTATTCTATTCTATAATAACAATGATAAAGATGGTATTTTCCCATATATCTTCAGAATTGAACTACAGATTAACAGATTAAGAGAGTTGGAATGGACCTTGTAGGTCATCTAATCCAAGCAGGAGACCCTACACTATTTCTGACAAATGATAGTCCAATCTCTTTTTGAAAGTCTCAAATAATGAAGACTTCCAAGGGCAAGCTGGTCCATTGGTAGATTGTTCTCACTGTGAGAAAGTTCCTCCTTATTTCTAAGTTGAATCTCTCCGTGATCAGTTTCCATTCATTATTCCTTGTCTGTCCTTCAGGTACTTTGGAAAATAGCTTGACCCCCTTCTCTCTGTGGCAGTCCCTCAAATATGGAACACTGCTATAATGTCTGCCCTGGTCCCTCTCTTTGCTAAACTAACTTCAGCCAAGAAGTTGTGATGGAGTTTGGAAAAATGTACCACCCTCACCGTTAACAGGGGGGAAAATTGTGAAAATTGAAGGAATCAAAATGCCCTATGAAAATAATATTAAGAGTTCAAATTTCACCAGGCTCAAGGTTGACTCAGCCTTCCATCCTTCTGAGGTGGGTAAAATGACCCAAATTGTTGGGGGCAATATGGTGACTCTGTAATCTGCTCAGAGATGGCTGTAAAGCACTGTAAAGCAGTATATAAATCTAAGTGTTACTGCTATTCATGTTACTTTTACTCATGCTTCTTTCAGTACTTCTCTTTCTTACCTTTTGTTTTCAGACATCTATTCTTGATACGAACAAATAATAGGATTTCACACATTGAAAAATACCCTCATATTCCATACAAGCTTGTACAATCAGTATGAACCCATCCTTACCTTTTTGCCTACCCCTCCCCCCTTTTAGGATTTCAACACAGCTAAATTAGCTGAACCACACCAGCATTCCAGCTATAAAAAGACAATGTTTTCTGCACCTTAAGTGGTATTTATACTTACCTAAGTGTTTGAAACAAATACACCTTTTCCTAGGCAGATACACACCAATCATAATTCTCATTCATTTTGGCTCTCTAAATGGCCAATTTCTTTCTTTCTGTACTCTCACATTTTGCTCCATTCATATTATTTCACCTGCTCAAAAGTCAAGACCAATCCATGATTGCTTGGATTCTATTCTGCATATTGTGAGGTCCACAGTTGGGTCTATCTCAAACTGCTTTCAAAATGTTTTTTTTCAAAGGAACTAGTGGGTTCTTTCAATTATTGTGCAACATAGGCACAAATATATATATATTATTTCTTTGCATCTTTGCCAGATGTTGTTTGTGAGATGGGTTCTGAATAGCATCTCTCAGCAAAGATGCCACACAGGAATACTGCTTCAAGCTTTTTCCATTCATTATGACCATCCTCCTTATTTTAGCTCACCATTCCTAGAATGGTTTCTGTTTGCATCTGCACTAAACAGCTGTTAGATATTACATTTTAGAGTGTTCTCTGTAGAGAAGGATCATTCATTTGTATAAGAAAAAGCAGGGGAAATAAAACAGTAAAGGATAATGAATAAAAATAGAAACACTTGATGGAGTCCTACAGAGCCTCAGCTAACAATAATTAATATAGAGTTGGTTCTCTAGATTTCTCTTGACTAAAATCATCCAAAAGGCAGAATAGTCTCATTATTTTCATGATGGGAAGGGGGCAGTGCTAGTTTTCCATGGCAGCCATTCAGAGTAGGATTATACAATGGAAATTACCTTACATATAAAGATTAAAATCTATCTAGAGTAATACTATCTGGATTCTTATTTACCTAATAACACTAGAATTATAGCTATATACAATCTCATATCACTTCTAAGGCTATAGCCTTGTACACAGGACCATGCTCATAAATGTGATTGATTTCCATGACAATATTGCACATCAAACAGGGATTACTGTCTAAAAATACATATAATTATACCTAGACTTATTTAATGACATATTCAAGGATGATAAGCTTATATTGTTTACCACAAAGCTCTGAACATGGTTTTTGAAGGGCCGTTCATAATTATGAATCATGTTTTGCATTGATGATAATCATACACAGGATCAAATTTCAACAACTGAAATGAATGGAGCTACGGTAATAATTCCAGTTATAGGATTCTTTGGGGAAAAGAACCCCTTTGTACTTCTAGCCTTGAAACTTGTCAAATGAATTAATCTAGGGAGGCAATAAACCAAATTTAATTGAATCTGGTTACATAACCAGTTACAACAATGGTTAACTAACTGATCAATTATATTTTTATAGTACTGGTGGTTGTTTTAGTTAAAGAGCCATATATATTCAAAAGCAGAATGCAGCTCAGCACTAAAGAGGCAAAAGGACAACAGGATGGCAGAGGATGAGATGGTTAGATACTGTCATTGATGCAATGAATATGAATTTGGACAAATTCCAGGAGACAGTGGAGGACAGGGGGGTGGGCTGGCGTGCTTTGGTCCACGGGTCACAAAGAGTCAAACATGATTTAGTGACTGAACAACAGCAGCAATAAATAAGCTGTTGTCTTCTATTTAGCATTTGTTCTATACCATAACTACAACAAGGATATTAGCATATTTAAAATTATTGAAAGAATTGGGAAATTTTATTTACCAGACGAATACAAGGAATATTTACTAAATACCGTACTAAAACTTCCTTTATCAAATCAGAGTAAAAAAATTAAAAAAATAAAAACTATTATAGAAGAGTTAACAATTGGTCCAATCCAAGAATGACACAAAACAATCCAGCCAAAATTCAGTTCTTTATTTGCTTACTCCTTATAGACAGAATCTTGCCAGACTAAACCTATATTACACTATTCAAAGCAGACATAGCCTGGAAGATTCTAGGGAATGGCTATCTTAAATCTCTTCCTTTGTCTCCTATTCAGCTATGGACTATGTTCCCTCTTGTCTCACCTCTCCTTGAAATGTATTCCCTACTTTCTGTTGCTAAACTAAACTAATAACAATGGAGTTTTTTTTTTAGTATGATGTTTTATATTAGATATAGCATTTTATCTGAGACCACCATATCTGGTCTACAAAATACTGATAATAAGTAAATGGCAACAAAAATGTTTAGCCTTGACAAAAGACAACAAAGAGAGAATAATGGGATCTGAAAGGATGTTACATACAAGGTCATGCAGCAGTACCCATAGAAGAGCAAGAAAAAGGGAATGATAAAAGCAGTACTGTGTCCTTGAAGTCTTGTCCCTTTTATGCTTGCATAGTGACATTGCATGCAGGTATGAAAAACACATAGCCTGCAGTGTGATGATACAATGCTGTTCTCTTCATTTTCTTGAAATCAACAAGCTCCTATGAACACCCATAACCTATCGCACTCATTCTGGAACACAGAGCACAGAATAATGTAAGCTACAGGAAAGCAGATTTTCTGCTAGAAAACCTCCAAGGTCCCTTCCAACTCTGTTATTCTATAAAATTCTATTGAAATTTAAAGACAATCTTCCTAACCATAAGGACAATTCGATAATGAAATCAATTCCTGAGTTGGCTTCTTTCATTGGAGATATTCAAGCAGGGACTACTGCACAGCTATATCGGCTGTGCTGTCTGAATTTGGATTCCTGTAGCGAGGACAGGTTCAGACTCACTGCCCTAAGTGGCCCTTCTCAATTCTATGGTTCTGAGTATTAAATTATACAATAAGAAAAATATGGATGAGAAAATAATAATATAATTTATATCAAGAAGCTACAGTATTGGTATATTATTCCATTAGCAGGATCAAATGATGGTCTTGAAAATAATGAAATACTGATACTGGGAAATCCACCATTTTTGATATTGCCTAGGATTACAATAACTGCTTTGGCACTAAATCTGTGATTTTTCAAACGTTTTCTTCCCCTTTGAGTTTCCTGCTATATTTTAAACTGACCCTGAAACTTCTTTCCCTTTCAAAGTTATGTAGCATAAGAGATTGAATTATCTTTGGTCATCCTTCTTCCTCCTGTATCCTCTTCATACCATTAGAAAGCATCAAGTTGGGTAACATTGCAATGACAGCTCATGATAGGATATGATTCACCGTATAGCTCTAGAAACCATTAATCTATTTCCAAGTTTTCTACTCATTTACCCAAACCTCAGAATTGCTTCACTGCAATACTTAGATTTATGACTGCCTATATAACAACAAGACGGATGTATGTAAAAAAGAAAGAGAAAGATTAGGATCTGCATTCTTTCAGGCTAAGTTTGTGATACAATGACCCCTTTCCCCTTCTTCTATTGTAAGGAAGCTTTCAAAGTTTTAATCTTCGAGATAATATATAGAGCTTATTATGCTCTTGATAGTCAAGTCAGTGCTAAACACGTGCCTTGAACTACGCTGCTGTTATTGTGAATAGTAAGTAGTAAAATATAGTAGAACGTAGATCGAATTGTCGCATCTCCTAGAATCAAGGAAAATGAAACAAAAGGCAATAAACAGAATCAACTAATTGCTTAATGGGTACTGCTCCTATAAACATATTCCCCTTATTGGATAGGTATTTAGACATCTTGTGTGTTATGTCATCACTGAACCATTTACACTAAGCATCCACAAAGCTTTATGTTTGTCCCAGTTGTGTTCTAATTAGTAGTTATATCTCTGTAGTTTGAAAAATTCCAATTATTCCTGCCCTCTAGCTGCTGCTCCTGGCGTAATGTCTGAACAACATGACACCTTCTTTTGTTCTGACTTTCATTGGCATTGGCCTGAAGTATATTGTTTAGCAAAATAAACGCATACAAGAATAGACTCAAACATGGTAAATTATACATTAAATATATATTAAATAATGCAGCAACCAGAGTATCGCCAAACTGTCACTCAAAGAATAAACAAGCTTTAAATATAGCAATTCACGGAGAAAGAGATTCTGCCTTTCATTTCCTCTCCTGCTCCTTTTGTTTGCTTCTAACGCATTAATGGTAGGAATGTCTAGATCGGTTTAACAATGTCAGTGCATTAGCATTTTGGCAGGGTTTTTGGACCACCGGATATATTTGAAATTTTGAGAACGTATGGCTGTTTTGGGAGAAGCATGATGAGAGTAACAACTCACAAAACATCAATTACCAAAAGGCATACTATATGCAGTTGCCCGTTCCCCACCGTCACCTCTCATATCTTCAGAGAATTCAATCCATCATCCTAGTTTAACTTTGGGAAGGTGGGGTTAATTCACATGCAAATATTATTTCTGGCTGTATTTAGGATGACCAGTGGGTCTTTATTATTTTTACTGAACTATCAAGAGGTGGAAGAAAAGACTTGTCACACCATTTTCCGTTGTTGAAGTCTTATCTGAAACTTATCAGATTTTACCATACCCTCACCCTTTAAGGAACCCAGTGGCTCAGTGGCTAAGACGCTGAGTTTGTTGATCAGAAAGTCATCAGTTCAGCGGTTCAAATCCCTAGTGCTGCATAACAGAGTGAGCTCCTGTTACTTGTCCCAGCTTCTGCCAACAGTTTGAAAGCACGTAAAAAATGCAAGTAGAAAAATAGGGACCACTTTGGTGGGAAGGTAACAGTGCTCCGTGTGCCTTTGGTATTTAGTCATTCCGGCCACATGACCATGAAGACGTCTTCGGACAGTGCTGGCTCTTTGGCTTAGAAATGGAGATGAGCACCGCCCCTAGAGCCGGAAAAGACTAGCACGCATGTGTGGAGGAACCTTTACCTTTACCTTTTTACCATACCCTAAGATATCAAATTTGCTGTTATTTTAGCCAGAAAAAATTACTCTATGTGAGAGTGGTTGCATCG
>JANHFT010007995.1:26430-40170 GCA_032467955.1 Pseudoxenodon macrops | reverse complement strand
ATAGGATACAAGCAACAAATTACAGTCCTGCAGTCGTAAGTGGGAGGAGATGGTGATAGGAATAATGAGAAGTCTAACAGTAAGTATGAGATCATAGGTGGGAGATTCATTTCTCCATTCCCCCTCCCCCCACCGTTATTTCCACCTAGTATAGTACTGTTGTTTTTACCTCATGTATGGTGGGGTTTGCTCATCCTTAATGGCAAAATCATTGACCACCTCACTGTAACCATTTTTTCTTACTTACACTTCTTGTGCTTTTGGAAGTGGCTTGTCTGGCCAATTGCAGTTTCCTTTGCAGAATATGGCAGGATGGTGTGGTGGTAGAACTTAGTGAACCTTCACTAGGCAACACATCCTTTTTTCTAGTTTTTCTGGTCAGGAATTTTGCCTTGGCTTGAAAGCTGACTGAAAATTATGACTCTTGTTGCACTAGCTACAACGTGAGCACATGACATGAAAAATAGACAAGATCCACTTTTCTCTTCCATCTTTCTTCTCTCTCTACTAACCTAATATGTTGCATTCAACTCAGGGTATAAGACACTTGGAGAAGGAATTAAAAGCAGAAGGAGGGAAAGGGATAGACTCCCCACTTCTATCCTCGCCTCTGTACTTTAACATGAATCCTGCCTTTACCTCAGTTTGAAAATATTTGGCAAAGATGTTATTGGTTAAAATAAAGAATATTTTTTTGCACAGGGGAAAACAGATAAGGTACAGGATTATTTTTATACACCACCATTAAATTCCAAAGTGTAGGTTCCAGGCTGTTTTTAACTGCAACCATTTAGGGACATTTACTGTGTATTTTATACCCTTTATATGTTTCAATCAGAGTAGTATGCTTTCCTTAGGGCAATGGGTACATTTCTCACACAGCTATTTAATATATACTTGTCTTGGGGATGCTGGAATAGTTGCTAGGTTTCTCAAGGTGATACCTAGAATAAAACTGAAAGGAGAAGCTAAATTTTGCTAATTTTCCTACCTGGTGTTTTTCTCTCTTCATGGAAATTGTGCAATCTCAAGTGAATATCCCAAGTGAATACCAAGTGAGGGCAAAAGAAGAAGGGGACGACAGAGAATGAGGTGGCTGGCTGGAGTCACTGAAGCAGTAGGCGTGAGCTTAAATGGACTCCAGAGGATGGTAGAGGACAGGAAGGCCTGGAGGAGCATTGTCCATGGGGGTCACGATGGTTTAGACATGACTTTGCAACTAACAACAACAAAAATCGGTGAGAAGTCTTAGCAAGGTCTTAGACCTTTCCAACTTTTAGGAATGTGTTCTGCCACCACTTATAAGGTGGAAGGGGGGAAATGGGGGGATCTGGTTGGTTTTTCTCTGCAGACATTTGACTCTCCAAGGGAGATAAGTGCTTAGGCAGGCATGTGTGATTGAATTCTGGGTGCAGTGGGATAAGTTGATAGGTTATTGGGCTATGTATGTATGTGTGTGTGGTCATGGCAATTATGTGGCCTAGGAAAGGAGGCAGAGTGGGAAATAAGGAGCTGAGAGGCAGGTAGGACCATCATGATGGTGATATGTTAGTGTGCTGTCTGGCTCACTCACTAACACACATTAACTGTGGTTTAGTTGGTTTATTAATAATCGCCAGCAACACCAGTCACCAAAAACCCATAACTATTTCAATTAAGTCCAGCCACAAGCAGACCAAGGCTAGTCCGCAGAGCAATGGCCAATGAGGCCACAAGACACTTGAAAGTTTCCCAATCAAAATGAACCTAACAGGCAAAATTAAATCCACAATACAAGAGAGTTCATGAGGCAAGAAACGTCCAAAGTTCACAAGATGCCATCCAAGTCAAGGTGTCATTCCAAAGCAAGGCAAGAATCACAACAACACATCTAGGAAATGAATACATTGTTCTCAACCTCACTTCCACCTGTTTGCTGTTCTAAATAGCCAGTTTCTGGTGCAGCCCATTAAGAAGGGTGAGGCTTTCTCCTCGCAAGTAATCTGGCTGACCTTCACTGCTCCTGCCTTTTCTTTGACCTACATGTTCTTGTAACAGGTGCAGATGTTCTCTTCCTCATCACTGACTGGCTGCAGCTGCATGCTTTCCCCATCTGACACCTCAGGGCTGTCCAGCTGCAGCTGTGCTTCAGCCAAATCCGTCTGAGATGGCTGCTTGGAGCCATTAACCAATTTCCTTCCAGAGGTGCCTGGAACTCGTTTATCTTCCTCCAAGCTGTAGAGATAACTGGGGATGCATCCACGGGAGCCATTGTAGGTAGGAATTCAGGGGTTGTCTGCACTTGGGGGACACTGCTTTAAAGTGGTCCTACTATCCAGCCCATCATTTACACCCTCAGTTTCTGGCTATTGGACCCTCCGTGGTATGCTGCTCTGGCTTTTGAATGCCAGGATGGTATGTATTAAGGTTGCCCTAATTCATGAACATATTATAGATGAGGTCATTGACATGGCTTGTTTAATTGAGACCTGTTTGGGACTGAAAGTTAGTGGGTGTTCCCTTCTCAGAATCATGCCCATCTGGTTTGGGGGGTTTGCCCCACTTGAGACCCCAATGGAGGGGTGGCTGCTATCATCCACAGTTTGTTGTGCCTCTCAAAGATTCTGCTCTGCAGATAAGCAGATGCGAAGTGTTCAGGTTGAAAATGGGTTTAAGGGAATATTTGAGGTTGTTGCTAGTTATCGTCCTCCCTGCTGCCTTGTCAGCTATGTGGCCAGTTTTTCAAATTAGGCTATGAATGACCTAGGATAGGCTCATGGCTACCATCAGCTTAGGGTAGCCCAAGGGACAATGTATCAAAGTCTCCCAAATCCATAAACTCGGAGAGATCTACAGCCAACCCTGAAGCAGCCTCTAGCAGATCAATCAGGGAGGTTGCTACACAGCAGGCTAGTAGAGTTGCAACAATCCTAACTGATTGTGTAAGCCTATCTTTAACAATAGGATCTCACAAGCAGCTGACTGGAGAGCCTGAAGGTCAACAGAGATTCCCAGAGGACAATTGATACTTCACCTTCCCTGCCCTGATGTCTTGGCTGGTGCCATATCCTAAACCCAGCTGAGCACAATTCAGAAAGGTCCAATCTTTAGGTCCAGTCAGGTCTCAGTAATACATCCCAAGTATTGACTTGATCCTCTCTGGCCTGATGAGATCACAAATAAGGGGAGCTTTATTATTGACTGACTTGGCAATAAGCAGCAGCAAAAGCCAACTGGCAATTACCATTTGTAAATCTTGACTCACCCTAAACCCTCCAGATTATCCACTTTCTCCCAGTTCCAACCTTTCGAATCCTATAGCTAAGATTCCCTCCATCCATCCATCCCTGCAGTCCAAATTAACAACATAGAATTAAATGAAAGGAAATGGCACTTGGACAACTGTTTTTCTCTCAGTTCCCCAAGAGTTAATCTAATCTGTCTCTCACTGTTAATATCTAACTGAAAAAAAGAAATGATGTGGTTGCATAGCAACTTTGTTCTGCGTTACTTGTTACAAGCAGCTAAAAAAAAAATTCACCTGCAGGAGATAAATAAATACCAATTAAAATATTTTATAGACCCGAATCGCATCATAGAATATCAAATATCATCTCAGAGGCTGAGTGAAAGCAACCCTTCTTCACTACTCTATAAAGATTTAGCAAAGTGTTTCATTAAGTAGAATTCCTACTGTGGAGGTGTCTGCATCTCCATCTCCATCTATGTTTGATGAATATTATGTTTTTGAAGTGGGCAAAAGCTTCTAATGAGATTGCGAAGGGGGCATCTGGGGCAGGAACTGTAGCATTCTACAATATTCTGTAAAATGTGCTGCCCTTAAGCTAGCAACTTTTTTTTAGCCCTCCTTCCCCATTTTATTGGTTCCTGAAGATATTGTCCACTTGCCTTCTTTTTCGTCTGGGCTCATCTGAATGCAGAACACATTCTTCAGAGTTAGAGGGAGAGATTAACGTTATACCCAATCCATTATTTAATTATTTCAGAATGCTAAAATAAAAGTTGGGCAAAAGCCAATTTCCTGAAATTCTGAAAGGGGGAGGGGAGAAAAAAACAGTCAGCTGGGTTTTCTTGCTTAGGGACTATGGAATGATGACTCTTAGGATAAAGGGGAAAAAAGGAGGTGAAATGAATAATGGGTGAATTTAATGCAATGCATTAGAGAGGACAGAACGGCTGGCTGATTAAGCAGAAAGCGAAATGCTTCACCCAGGGTAACATTTTATTAAAAGTCCTACTTGTAGAATGAAGTAGTAAAAAAAAAAGCCATTAGAAGGCCCAGAAGGGACTTCAGATCCTAAAACAGATAAGAAAGCTTTCAGAATAAGAGATTCCTTAGATGCTAAATTACAGCACCTGGTGTTCCTTCTGTTTTTGAAATTAAGGAATCAATATTTATCTTATTTTGGATAGAATCCACCATGATAACACAGATGTTTCCTCAAAGAGGAAGTGAAGAGTCTGATTTGGGCAAACACGAGGAAAGCACAAATGCAGAGGTGGAAAACCCTAAGATAAAATTCCCTGACTCCCAGTAAGGTCTCCAAATATTCAATAGTCAAGAACTATTGACTGATACAGGTAGTCATTGACTTACAATCACAAGGGAGCCTGGGATTTCTGCCATGATGGTAATAGGTTGAGGCACCTATAGGACTGGACTCTATTTTGTAACTTTTTTGCAGCAAATATTCCCATGTTTTTTTGACATAATCTGGCCAAAAAGGCTGAAAATTAGCAAAAGGAAAATGTGATTAATTGCAGTCATGTGACCACGGAACACTGCAACTGTAAGCCAGTTGCCAAGTGCCAAAAGTACAGTTTTGTGACTGTGGGCATATGTGTATTGGAACTTCAGAACCGGGTCATAAATAGCTTTAGCAAAGTTTACTGTAATGGTTAAGGTAATCAAGGACTACCTGTAATGGGAAGAAAACTGGACACCCTGCTGGGAGAATATTATAGAAGAGATTATGGCTGGTTGATAAGAAGAATGAATAGGAGCCTATCAAATTTTCTGTTCATACTATTGAATGGCAGAAGAATTGGGTTTTGTGACAGCTATGTAGCTGAAC
Organism: Pseudoxenodon macrops; assembly: GCA_032467955.1. NCBI lineage: Eukaryota > Metazoa > Chordata > Lepidosauria > Squamata > Pseudoxenodontidae > Pseudoxenodon > Pseudoxenodon macrops. Next base: position 35,095 of record JANHFT010007995.1, on the reverse strand, counting down.
GAGAGATACATACTATTAGAAAGCTGTAAATGCAAATAAAAAGAAGGCATACGATCGAAGCTGGTAGTATCCAACCTCTAAAAGCCAAGAGCAGATATGAATAATTCAAAACTGCCTCCAACAAATTATCCTGGGTCTATCTGGAAACACAATCAACCCTCTGGAGTCTCCTACTCTTCTTATGACAGCCTAGTTCACGCTGAACATTCTTTCCTCTGGGTTTTTAGAAATGTTTTTATAATAAATGAGTGTTCAGGCATGATGTGCAGATGATAACATTTACAACTAGGCCTTACAAGAGCTTGATTTGAAATTCATTTCTGAGTTGTTAATTATTCACCACCCTTGGTTCATGCAACTGGATAAAAATTAAAAACTAGCAAATTAATTTTCATTTGTCCACATACATTATTTAGCATTCCTCCCTTTTTAAAGACACATAGGGATCATTTGGAGCATGCTGCACATTTGGAATGCTTCATGGTGCACATTATTACTGCAAGATGGTGAGAGAAAATTAAAAAAATTAGACTAGCTTAACCTGATATGTTTTTTTTTTACTTTTTTACAAAAAGAAAGGGAAGATGCAACTATGCCAGAAAAAAGGCACTATATCCTAAATATGTTCAACTTGGGAAAGGAACGGTATTTTCCCCCAAAAAGTACAATAGACCTACTTACAATAGAAATACTACTCAGTGCAACCAATGTGGGATTGTTTTGGGGATGCTTCTTAAACATGATGTCAATGGAGAAAGGATAATTCTTTCCTATACCACCCTACTCAAAAGAATATACCACTGGATCATGTGGGCCCCTAACATTGTTATTTCATAATATACTCATGATAATTATCTTTAAAATCACCAGTTTAATAAGTCATCCCTCCAGAAAGTTTTAAAGTCAGTACATTTTGAATATAATTTATATTTTATTTTATTTTAAAAATGCTGTCAGTCATCTCTTAAATGAATTATGAAAAAAGTCCATTTGCAAAGAGAGAAATTCATTCCTTTCATGTATTAAATATTGATGCATTCTTCCTAAATCTATTTCTCCTCAATTTTAATAAAAAAACTCTGTGCTACCTTTCAGGCTGAAGAAATTTCACCAGAAAATTTGGACTTCAAGTTGAGATTGATTCATTCTTTTATCCAGGGTACAAGCTTCATACAATGTTCTTTTGAATTTCATACTTATTACATGGAATTTGACAACTGGATAATGTGAGTGGATTCTCCATGCTCTTACTATAGTCAAAAGACTAATATTGCAGCATGGAGCCGTGGTAGCACAGTGGTTAGAATGCAGTACTGCAGGCTACTTCTGCTGACTGCCAGTGGCCAGCAATTTGGCAGTTCGAATCTCACCAAGCTCAAGGTTGACTCAGTCTTCCATCCTTCCGAGGTTAGTAAAATGAGGACCCAGATTGTTAGGGGAAATATGCTAACTCTGCAAACAGCTTAGAGAGGGCTGTAAAGCACTGTGAAGCGGTATATAAGTCTAAGTGCTATTGCTATTGGAAAGCTATAAAAGTATAATCCCATTTAACCAATGAACTGATAAGCCTGCCATTTGCCAGTAGATTTTAATTATTTATTTAATTTCTATAGCCACTCATCCCAACAAGTATACATCATAAAAAGTAAAACTATAAAAAACTATAAAGAACAAATACATATGCTTGCTGAGTAAAACTATTGCCATAGATTCTTTGTATGGACAGGTGACATGATAGCATTGTTCCAATAGCCCCCAAAATTTGTGAGTGCTCCAACACTGGAGGTTTTAAGAAGAGATTAGAGAACCATTTGTCTGAAATGGTATAGGGTTTCCTGCTTGAGCAGGGGGTTGGACTGGAAGACCTCCAACTCTGTTATTCTGTTAAATGTAGAATTGTAACAGTTAACTGTTATAATGATACTTTTAGTTTTATGTTTTATTTTTAAAACATAAGAGCACTTTTACTTTTAAAGCACTTTTATGTGTTGTTTATTCTCTGGGAATATATCTATTTGCTTTATAGTTTTCTTTGTGCTTTGTTCTTTTTTCTGTTATTGTTAAGGAAAATGTAAAAAAAACTTAGTAGAAGCTTCACATCACACGGAGGTTGTAGATTAGCTTTATCAAATCAATCAGAACATTCATAATTTGATACTATCTGTAATAAATTGTGCATTCATATATTGGGTGGTTAGACTAAAAGAACTGAGACATGGGTTCAAATCTTTAATATGAAGATCGACAAGAACTTTAAGCCAATTGTAGCTTTTTAGTGTGAACCACCTTGCCAAGTTTTATGATGATAAAGCAGAGGCTGACAACACATGTATAAATCACTCTGAGCTACTTGAAGGGAGATCAAGATTAAAGTGGTGTAAATAAATACAAATAAAAGATAGCCATATACATTTGGATTTTGAAGAGCAGCAGCTGTTGAATGTAAATTCATCATGAATTTGAGAACGCCTATCTTCACTCTGCAGATTTTTTTGGAACTGTACTGAAAGCACAAAGGACATAAAACTATTAAACAAGCATTTGTCAACAGCAGCAATATCAAAAATGAGTACAAATATACTCATTCTAAATAATGCATTTAGAATCAAGTGGCACCACTTGATTCTAAATGCATCAAAAAGGTTGAAAAGGCTTGTAATTTGTTATGCATTTGATGCACCTTTTTCCAACCATGGAGACTGAAGATTTTGCTCAGGATCAGGCCATCAGAGCCTTGAGTTTTAAAAATTATAAATCCCAATAAATCCTGTATTGATAAGGACTCTCTGTGTTTCTTCTCTAAAAGTAGAAGGGTCCCTCCAACAACGACCTTTGAATTGTATGCTAGATATGAAGATAAATTCTTTTTCCCTCTCCTTGTAACTTTCTCTCTTCTATCCAGAAACATTTCATTTTAGTATTCATTCTGAAGCAAAGCAGTGTATAGCTATAAGTGCATACCTTACACATAAGTAACAAAGCAGTGGTGGGTTCTAATGTTCTTACTGCCAGTTTGCTCTGGGGCGCACTGCGCCCACACACATGCTTTGCGTGCCACGGGCACACACACGTTTTGTGTGCCATGCACATGCACAGTGCTTTAAAAAAGCTTCTGCACATGTACAGAAACAAAATCCAAGATGGTGTAACCTAGGGCGCTACTGAAAGAACCAGTTCAGGGGTGTGGCAGGCCCAGGTTACTAAGTTGTACCAAACTGGGCGGGTAAGTTACTAACGGTTTGGTAGAACCGGACTGAACTGTTAGGAACCCACCTTTGTAACAAAGCAATAAAAATCACAATAGAGTAGAAAAACTAGTGTCAACCATATCACACTACAATTACTTTTGCCTAGGCAAAAGGCTCTTTCCTCTTAGCATGTTTGTTTGTGTTTGTGTGACTCTCTCTCTGTATGAGTGTATGCTACATGCTGCAAATTTCTTCCACTCAGCTATGTCAGTGATTTCTTTGCTGTGGCTATGGATTTCTGTCATCTTTCTATATACATCAATTTGGTGCAAGGTGTATCACTTCTTGATCTTTTGCCAAATTTCCTATTACACTGTGAAATCTTTGTTTCATTGAGTTGAATTTGCTACTCGGTGTACAACTTTCTCCTATTGAACTGAACAATAGCAATAGCACTTAGATTTATATACCGCTTCACTTCACAGTGTTTTACAGCCCTCTCTAAGAGGTGTTACAGAGTCAGCATATTGCCCCCCAAAATCGGGGTCCTCATTTTACCGACCTTGGAAGGATGGAAGGCTGAGTCAACTTTGAAACATTCAACAACATGAAACATTCTCATAAAGTATCAACTCCATGAGTATTAACTTCTTATTTGATTGTTATGAGTAATATTAATCTAAAATATCATTTTAATAACTGATTTTAATTTCTTAGCAATTGGAATTTCATTTCTGGGCTTTTAAAATGCAATAAGCCTATTTAATAACTGCTGGTGTTAAGCTACCAACTGAATTTGCCCAGTGAAAAGCAAATGGCTATAATGGTAGTTATTAAAACTAGAAGTGTATTTCTCATTTTAGGTTCTCAGTAAATAACATTTCTATAGGTTCTCAATAAATAACTTTTAAAACTATTTTTCTCGTTTAACATTCGTAACTATGAATGCATACAATGCTAATTGTATTGTGGGAATTTACACAAGTCAGGGTGCTAACAGTCTCTTTCCAAAATATTCAGGAAGTCCCTATACTAGGTGTCAGCAACCTGTGGCTCTGGAGCCACATGTGGCTCTTTGGGCCCTCTGCTGTGGCTCCCTGTCAGGTGATCCCACCACTGGCTGGCCTCACCCCTCGTCTTTCCCTTTCAGTCACTAGTCGCCTGGCCTGAGAAGGTAAGGGCGATGGCGGGAGATGGAGAAGTGGCTGGGGCAGAGACAGAGAGATACAGAGAGAGGTGGAGAGAGGGGGGAAGGAGGAATGGAGGAATGGAGGGCGAGATATCAAAAGGGTTTTGTGGTTCCCAGTGTTTTTTCACAATCGGTTCTCTGCCCTAATGATTGGCTGGGTAGGCGTGGATAGGGAGGGTCATGTGACTGGTGGAAGTGAGTGATGTTGAGTTGGCCATGCCCACCCAGGTTTTGTGGGTCCTGGTGTTTTCTTTTCTGTGGGAAACAGGTCCAAATGGCTCTTTGAGTTTTTAAGGTTGCAGACCCCTGCCTTATACAAACTGACATTTCCAAATACAAATTTACAAGCCTAAAATGGTTAAAATCAGTTCTGGTCTTAGAACAGACTTCAAGTGGCACTTAAGAACTGAATGGTAACAGATTATCTATTTTGCCCTGCCCTGCTGTGCATGTTGGAATATCTCAGATAAGATCTTCATGCTGAGAAGTCTCATCTAATTTATACCGCAAGATAAGAAATTTCAAATCACAACCAGCATACAGGGACCATGAAAATCCAAGGGAAGAATGAAAGATAAGTCCTTTGGAGAAGGACAGGCTATTATTGATGAATCAGAGAAGTTGAAGCATAAGGAGTCCTAATTTGCAAAATGATTCTATTCATATAATATTCACCAGCGGTTGAAGCATTGCAGGAAATTGTATACAGACAAGTAAGCATCAAGTATCCTGCCCTACAGGATAAAATCACTCAATTTGCAACAATAACAGATATTGACAAGAAGGAAGCATTATGTCTATTATGGCTTAAATGAAAAGATATATTATGCCTAAATGTACTGATACATTCTAGTGGAACGATTTTACATTGGGAGTTTCCTTTTGCAGTTCTTCGCTTGAAGCATGATGGCTTTCAGATCCAGTGAAGAATATTCCTTGAAGGACTGCAAAGCTTTCTTACTGAATACGATCACTTTTTTATGTTAGATTTCTATTTATTAATTCAGCCACTTTGGCTAATCGATTTCTCCCATGTAGAACTCAGAAAATTAGTAATTTTCTTCATAAATAAGGGGGTGCCTAGAACACTTTAGTTTAAAAGATAAAGAGCAAATCAGTAGGAGCTCGTGTCTCAGGTTATGCTATCGTGTTAAGAGTGGTGAAGGATCAAAATATTTTCATTCTTGTTGCATCCAAAGAATGCTAGTTAATACCTCTTTTTAAGATCCTTTCAGGGAAAGAAGAACATCTCCATGGCCTCTGTGGAGAATTCTCTAGACCAGGGGTCTGCAACCTTAAACACTCAAAGAGCCATTTGGTCCCGTTTCCCACAGAAAAGAAAACACCGGGAGCCACAAAACCTGGGTGGGTGTGGCCAACTCGACATCACTCACTTCCACCAGTCACATAACTGGTCAAATTTACCAGCCAGTCATTAGGACAGAGAACCGGTTGTTAAAAAATACTGGGAACCACAAAACCCTTTTGACATCTCTCTCTCTCCCTCCCCTCTCCCCCTCTCTATCTCTCTGTCCCTGCCCTGGCTGCTTCTCCATCCCCCACCTTCGCCCTTCCTTCTCCGGCCAGGCGAGGAGTGACTGGAAGGGGAGGGCGAGGGGCGTGGCCATTCAGTGGTGGGATCACCCAACAGCCCGCAGGAGTGCCTCATTGGAGAATGTGATTTATGACACAGACTCAGAGGAGGCAGGAAACAGGGTCAAAGTTGAGCCGTAAATTACGAGCGGCAGAATCGACCTCACTCACGTAGATGCCGACAATGTTGTTCCTAATAAATAACTGGATTTCTTTTGAAACTTGGCTCGAGGCTCATGAGTTAATTAGGGCATCTGTCGGAACCTTGACACCTTGCTTGTCGGGATGCGGTATTCCTCTCGTTTGTAATTCACACGACGACAGCATATCGCCGCGCTGCAATCTTTGAAAACCAAACCGCAGCTTAGAACAATCAATATGGATCTTCTTCCTCCTTCCGAACGCACCTTTTATTTCTTTCCCGGTGCAATTAAAAAACGAACGTTAACAAGTAGCCTCCATGCCCTGCTGTAAAGGTCGGCAATCCCTCTGCAGCAAATTAATCCCAATTAGTAAAGATATTTTGTCTCGCTACGTCATTCCATTTTTGATTTACCAGGTTTTTCTGGATGCAGACGGCAAATGTTAATGACTTAGTTTGCTGGGAATTTATCCTACTGTTCATTTCCCATTTGACAATTAGTTGCATCTCAGCAAGGCTTGGTAGCTTCCACTAATGAACTCAAGGTCTCGCAGGAATAATGATGGGTTCGGTAGGTTTTGTGGTGTTTTTTTTTAATGACATCTGTAAAAATACAGGTTCTTGGGGAGGGGAGGAAAGAACATCTCTGGGAGGCCAGGAGGATTGATAATGTTCACATAAACGTTGCCGGCAATTTGTATTTTCCATTATTTAGTGGCAGAACGGCAAAATGGAGGAATCTACAGAGAACAGAAACACATTCTAGTAAATTCAGCACATTTTGGTTTATGGCAGAGAAACTCAGGGTAGGAAATACACCTTGTTTTGCTCATTTTCCCCTAAATTATTCCGATGGCACCGAGCCATTTCAACAGAACGATTTATCTACCAGTTGGTAATAAAACCACATAAGAATCTTACTGAATATTTCGCCTAGGTAGAACTTTGTCATCGAGGTTGACAGCTAGTCCTTGACTTACGGCCATAATTGATCCCAAACTTTCTGTTGTTAAGTGAGACATTTGTTAAGTGAGTGCCCCCCACCCCATGTTTCTTGCCATGGTTATTCTTCTTGAATTGAACCATAGAATTTTCTGGACAGCATATTGAGACTAGGAATAGGTGCTACAATAGGAGACATTCCTCTCAAAATTTCCCCAATAAAATTTTGCATGAATTTTGAAATGCAGGATTAATTTGTATGAATTTTGAAATGCAGAATTAATTTGCATGAATTTTGAAATGCAGGATTAATTTGCATGAATTTTGAAATGCAAAACAGCACACAATTCCACAGAAGCACACATTGTTTCTTTACGGTACCGGGAGCATTGAGACTAACCTAAAAAAAAAAAAAGGCATATTGCAAACCCTCTATGTAGAGTTTTGCAAATTAGAATATACGAATGCATTTGATGGGATACAACAACAAGATGTTCGAATAAATAGAACAGCACTTTATGCGGTTAGTGAGATCAGTGAAGATGTTAGGGTAAAACTATGAGGTAATTGGGGGGCACGATGGCTTAACAATGATTTAAAGACCCTGAGGTTGTCAGCTGAAAACTGACAGTCCGGGTTCAGGATTCAAACACCACACAACAGGGTGAGTGAGCTCCCATTCCTTGCACCAGCTCCTGCCCACCTAGCAGTTTGAAAGCATGCAAATGCGAGTAGAGAAATAGGTACCACTTTGATGGGAAGTAATAGCGTCCCATACGCCTTTGGCATATAGCCATGCTGGCCACGTGACCTCAGAAGTGTCTTCGGACAATGCTGGTTCCAGAGGTGGGTTGCTGCCAGTTCGGTTTGGTTCTATAGAACTGTTAGCGGAGTTTTGAGATTAGACTAGAAGACCTCTAAGGTCCCTTCCAACTCTGTTATTCCTTCTCCTCCCCTTTTTCTCCTCCCCTTTCAGCTTGTCTTCTTACCAAAAAGCATCTTCTGGAAGGGGGGGGGATTTGGAAAGCTTTTTTTCTGATGTGCCAGAAAAGATGGACATTTTACACATCACCCCCCCCCCACTTATAGCTTCAAATGGTCCAATCCACTGAGAATTAAATCACAGCATTCGGATTTCATAACAGTTGTGTATGAACAAATAAGCCAGTTGTTCTTTTCTTTCTTTCTTTTTTTCATTGCAGGGTTGAGTAACATTGCTCTGATTTGGGGGAGGTGTTCATGGTGAGCCATCTGGATATCTCAGGGAGGTGAGATATTAAATAAATGATTTTGAAATATTCGGGGTTCAGAGGACCCCTAGGGAGTGTGGCAGTGATGCAACAATAAAGCTGGAAGAGCATCTTGCAATTTTATTTTTAGTTTATTTTTAAGGAAAACATATTCTATGTTTCATGCCCAACTAACATCAGAGAAAAGGTATGTTTTTAGTTTGCATTCTATAATGATATTTCTAGAGAGAGATATTCTGGTACGCATATATAGTGGCACTTCCCTCTGTCTCTCTCATTCTTGCTTCTCTTTCTCTTTCTCTCTCTCTCTCTCTCTCTCTCTCTCTCTCTCTCTCTCTCTCTCTCTCTCTCTCTCTCTCTC
>JANHFT010007995.1:13695-26330 GCA_032467955.1 Pseudoxenodon macrops | reverse complement strand
ATAGATAGATAGATAGATAGATAGATAGATAGATGATAGATAGATAGATAGATAGATAGATGATAGATAGATAGATAATAGATAATTACATATATGCACATGCATAACTAATAAAAACATACAAAATTTTAAATAATACTTTGAAATAAATGCTTATTGCACTGTAAAAAATATCCACATTCAGTATTGAAGTGACTGTACTCAGATAGAATAAATGTTTCAGAAAAAGAGATTTAGAAAGATTTTTTTCTCATGGCAGTGGAACAGCTTTAAAATATATTATAATGGATTTTTTTTCAGTATATTGGAGATAAAAAGGTGAGAGTCCAACGAATAGCAACAGTCAGCAAACAGAAAAGTAAATATGCGAGAAGCAGAAAAACTAATTTCAGCATGCACTAGGAAACTCTTTCATTGTTGAATTTAACAAGACAAATGTCTAAAAGAAAAAAAAGTTATAGCAATCTTCTCCAATTTTACAGATATTAATCTTCAAACTGTTTCATGAAATATTTTCCATTGAGAACAGATCTATGAGAATAACCCTGCCGTAGTCAGTAATCCCTACCATTTAGCAATTTATATTTCTCCACACGCCCAGTCAGTTTAGATTTTAAGTTGAAAAAAAGAAGTCAACTATTTGCAAAAATCAGGTTCTAGATCATAATAGTCATGCAAACTTTTTTGCTGTATGCTGAAGGCCATATTGCATCTCCTTACAGATTGTCCCATCCAATTTCCACTTCCTCCTGGTTTTCTACTTCTCCCAGCATCTGGCATTCTGCACCCATTGAACATGCTAAGTCTTTACTATTTGCCTTTATAACCACCCTTCACACATACACTTTTGTGTGTCTTATGTCAACCCTGAAGTGAATTTGGCATCTTGGAGGCTTCAGGGTTGCCACGAAGCAAAGGAAGAGTCAGGGAGAGGGGAAATGGATAGATGGGCTTTTGTAGCCAAAACAACAAAGTTTTCCTGTGGGAACCAAGGACATTCTGCAGGTGGCTGACCAAGGGAGTAGTAAAGTAACCAAGCAACCAGCCATCACCTTGACTGGACAGCATGACCAGTGACTTGGGAAAGGGGAAACTTTTACTTTTTAATTAGGTGAAAGCAGCAGAAACATTCAGAGTCAGCTTTCACTAGTTGTGCCCATATGATGTATCCAATAAATTGTTCTTTGATGAAATTGGCTGCCTCAGAGTTCTGCTTCTATAGGTACATTACTTGGAAAGCTGACATCTTAAAGATTATTCCAACATAGGTCCCTCCGTCTATTTGATATTTCTTTCACTACTTAAGGATCTATGTTTTGTTAACTAAGTTTACTGTTTGTAATAGTAGCACACATCCATAAAAGGGCTCTGGATGTTTATATTCATCTCTACTTAACCATGAATCAACAATGTGATGCAGCTGCTTAAAAGAGAAATGATCTCTTGGTAGAATTAACTGGATCAGAGTCCAGATCACACAACTATTTTACTTTACCCTGACCTGGTTAAATCCTAATTTGAATCCTATATTCAATTTTCTGGCATCCCAGTTCAAAGAGGACTTAATGTCATATAACCAATTGATTGATCAATCAATTAATTAATTATCAATTATTTGAATTGATTATGTGCCATCAATCCAAGTCATTTTTTACCTTTAGTGACCACTTTGATCGATTTTTCTCCATGACTATCTGTCCCTAACCTGCTCTTTCATATCTCCCATTGCCACTGAAATTAAGTCCATCTACTTTTCTGCTGTTTGGCCTCTTCTTCACTTTCTTCCATCTTTCCCAACATTAGCGCCTTTTCCAGACAGCTGGATCTTCATATAATGTGTGAATCTTATAAAGTAGGATACTTTAAGGCTGGGTCTTTGTGCCTTGAATGACAACTGTGGGTTGATTTGTTCAAAAGACCCATCCGTTTGTTTTCTTGGTTGCCCATATTACTCCATATAAATGTAACTTCATTCTAACCACATTTGGTGAGAACCAAACAAGATTCACCTTCTTGTCTACTAATATCTATAGTACATTAATCTAATTGTTCCCAAGGATGGTTCTTTTCCTTCTCCTTCCCAAACTTGCCCATCAAGCAAAACCTTGGTTAACCTCACTAGAAAAGTTGCACAATGTTTAAAATATGTAATAAGGTTCTACTCCACTTGTTTAATGTTTGGCAAGAAGAAATGAATTATATCATGTCTATTTAGGCTTGCAGTAACATGACATCTATAATTTCATCTTGTACAGTCAGACTCTAAAAACAAATGACTGAAAGTGTTTCTGTTTCATTCGTATCCAGAAAGAGGTGATTATTATTCAGACTACATTATTCCTGTCATGTACAAATCCACCTTATTCCATCAGACAGTATGCAGAGTAGAAGATCATAACCCTTTTGTTGAAATACAAAATAATAGTGGAAAAGCTATGCCTTGCATAGTATTGATCCTTCACAATGCTTCAGAAGGAAAATGCCGTTGACGAGCTGCCAAGAATGAGAATATAATTACCCCTAAATTTAGAACAAATACAGTAAAACAGTTGGAAAGCCAATTGTTTTCTATTTAAAATCACAAGATTTCTATTCTACTACCAGATTAGCAAAAGGTGGAACAGTATATTAAAATCAATACTTATTGTAGCCTAAATAGAGCAATGGGAATATTTGGTAATTACTCATTCTAAACCAGTACATTAAAGATCTAAAATACATTTTTTAAATTTCAGTACTGTCCTCTTGATATAGTAAAAGAAAACAACTGACAATAAAGCCATTTTTCCATAATGGGTCAGAAAAAAGAAAGATAGATGGAAGAAGTTGGAGCTGATTCTTTCCATATGCTGCTTCACATATATACAAATATTCACTTCGCCTTGATCAAAAGGTACCTTAGAAAAGTCATCAGAAGAAATAAATACATAATAGACTGCCCTTTAAAATTCAAAGGTGGTCTAAACCTTTATAGTAAATAAATGGCAGCCCTTCAAGATAGACTAGAGTAGTAAACCAAGTTATGATTTCTAATACTCATTCTAATACTACCTTTATTCAAAGATTACAGCAACAAGTTTGAATGTGCTTCCCTCTTCTCTCCCTTTCTGTGAACTAAGAAGTGTGAGACATTTACTTACATGATATTTTTGGCTTGGGCTCAGCCCTCTTTTATCTGACCTTGGTAGTATCTCTATCTCCTGTCCTTAAAGGCTATATTCTACAGTAAGATAGTATTTCAGCCAGGAGAAAACTTCTTGGTTACACCAGGTAGAGAATTTAGTCAGCCTCAAGGAAGAATGAGATGAGCAAATTCTGAATGACTGAACTAGTTAAACGCAGCCAGACAGATTAGCAATAGCAATAGCACTTAGACTTATATATTGCTTCATAGTACTTTTGCAGCCCTCTCTAAGCTGTTTAAAGAGTCAGCATATTGCCCCAACAATCTGGGTCTTCATTTTACCGACCTTGGAAGGATGGAAGGCTGAGTCAACCTTGAGCCGGTGAGATTTGAACTGCCGAAATGCAGCTAGCAGTCAGCTGAAGTAGCCTGAAGTGTTGCACTCTAACCACTGTGCCACCTAATGCAGTACACTACTACCAATATGGTATCAACTATGTAGCATAAGTTGTGCCTGCTTAGCCTAGTGATATCTGAGAATTTTGGAATTTCAGTTCCAATATATTAGTCATTACGATTTTGCCCTTTATATTAGAAGCTGGTGTAAATTCTTGAAAAGAGGTGCTTTTGTAATTTGGAGATAAGTAGATGAAGCTGCACCTTTTCCCAAGATCATTCAGAAGACAGTTTCTTATGTATGCAAGCACAATCACTTTTGCAGCAAAGGAAATCAGTTGTTTGTGCATTTGCATAGGGGTGCCACTGAACTACAGCCAAACAGATGTCAAAAACCCACAGTACAATTGGTCGTACAGAGACAGAAATTATTCCCTATTTTCAGCAGTTGTTAACAGACAACAAGTGTTACAGTAGTAGTCACTGCAGAAGATGCAGAATGAGACAGTGTGATTAGTTTTGCATGTCTCCAATGCATGGAACACCTGTGCTATATGAACACTACTGAATAGTGGGTTTCTTCCATGTCCATTTCAAAGCGCTGGTTATCACCTTTAAAATCCTTCATTGCATGAGACCAGGCTACCTGAGGAACTGTCTTGTCCCTGTTTCACTAACCTGCCCCACCTCATAAAACAGGGAAGGTATATTGTGAATCCCATTGGTAAGCCCTTTGCTGCTGTTGTCCCTGCCCTGTGGAAATCTTGCTCAGAGAGGTTAGGCAGGCCCCACCTCCATCAGCCTTCCAGAAAAGTTTCAAGACTTGGCTCCACCAATTTGCATGGGGGGGGAGAGAGGAGGGAGAGGAAGGGAGGGAGGGAGAGAGAGAGCGAGAGAGAGCGAGAGAGAGAGAGAGAATTACATACAACCCTGGGGTTGGTTAGAGGTGGGTTCTAAATCTTCTTACTGCTGGCTTGCTCAGGGGTGCGCTGTGGCCGGGCATGCACATGAGCAGTACTTTAAAAATCCAAGATGGAGGTGCCTTTGGCGCCACCAAAAGAACCGGCTCGAGGGCGTGGCAGGCCCAGGTCGCTAACAGTTCTACTAAACTGGGGAGGTAAGTTACTAATGGTTTGGTAGAACCGGACTGAACCATTAGGAACCCACCTCTGGTTGGTTAGTGACTTGAGAGTTCTCCTACCCTTTTGAACTTTTTTTAACCTCTGTAATTCTTAACTTTTAACATTTTAACTCTGTTTTTAATATTGTTTTTAAATACCTCACATTTCAATGTTTTTATTTGTAAACCATTGGGCAATGTGTAAATTTGATAAATGAATAAATAACTAAATACATTGCTATTGAAGGCAGAATTACTGCATTTTTTTTCTTTATCAACCAAACATGAATGGGTGGGTTTAAATATTTGAAAATAAAACCGTGAAGCAATTAATACAGATGAAATAAAGCAGATGCCTTTATATTGGTAGAAACATGCTAATTCAAATCCGCTCTAATTTGCCTCATCTGTCTATCAAATAATGCTTGTGGTATTATAGTTGCTAAAAACTGGCTGTGATATTCCCTCTTGGGATTCAATCTGGTGACAAGAGTTTATTGCAGGAAGTCAATTTCCTGGGATGATGAGATTAATTGAGATGCATTTCTTTCACTTCTGCCGTGCAGCAAAGACGAATGAACATTTTATAGTCACATCAGTGCTCAGATATATACAGCCACTGCTTTTTTAAAATTAAAATTCTATGCCTACAGAGTTAATCCATAGTTGCAGGCCTTAGCCAGGCATTTAATGGGGCTCCAGGCTACAGGGGGCTGGAGATTGGGTAGAAGAGTGTATCATCAATCATTGTCAAGCAGCTCATGCCTAAATAAAAGCAGTCTCGTGACAGCCAAGCAAGGTCTAAACAAAGGTTTTCATGAAATACCAAACAGCTTTTTTAATAACATGAAATTTGATGTAATTTAAACATAAGTACCATGTGATCAAGCCCCAATCAATCACACCAGGATAGCTTCATCCCACTTTTCCAAATAAAAGATTTAACTTTTTCCTGCTTCCATGTTGCCTCCAATGAATTGTATATCTCTGAAACAAATGTGGAGATTAAAACAAAGTATAACTATTTTCTTGGAGTATTTGCAGCTGTTGGATTGTATCAGCCTGGCTAATCTTGGCCCAAGAATCCTGGAGAGGATGAAGCAGAAGGAACAAAGCCAAAATTATTTTAGGAAACCTTCCAGGGAAATCAACCCTTTCTGGGCCAAATTGGACAAGTTTCCTTGATCAGATTACAGTGCGCAAATACCAAGTGGTGTTTATGTTAGTGTATTTTAATATTATATTTTCTACAATTTTAGAGTGCAAGAATAATAAAAAATTCTTTATGAGGGATGAGTAAGCGCCTTTTCTATTTTATTGATCCTTGCACAGAAGTTTACATAATAAAATGGAATTTTAGATCTGTTTATAAAGGATTAGGACAAGATGATACAACATTACATTTGCTTATTTATCTTTGATAAAGATTATAATTTAGAGTAGTTCTTCTCAACCTTAGCAACTTTAAGACTTTGCATTTCAACTCCCAGAATTCTCAAGTGGGGAATTGTGGGAATTGAAATTCACATGTCTTAAAACTGTCAAGACTGACAAACACGGATATAAAGCAAAATCTTATGGTATAACAAATTCTTTGTAAAATGACAATAGATCCTCCAACATATGAAATGTGACTTCATTTATCTACTAAGCCCTGAAAACCCTATTAAGTCTTTAAATTTGTACATATTGATCAAATTATATATAATCCTGGCATGGAGATACTTCATTTCATAAATTTTGCTATATTTGGTTGCTTTCATTTTTTTTCTTGTTAAGAACTGTCATAAAAACCATTGCTAGTTAAAACAATAATTGGGCACTGGCATTGAAGTCTATCATGTCCATTATTTCTGACAGTATAAATCTAGAAAGGAGCAGCAACATCTAGAAAGCTACAGATTTAACAAGTTTGAGATTCAGATTTTCTTGATATATTGCTTTGACAAATCTACTTGTTTCCCCCTTTTACTTTCCTTAAAAAAATTGACAATATTATAATGAGCCTGGCATTTGAGAATTATATATAAAAATATCAAGATGCAAGCTTTCAATTATTGTCCTTTTTCTACCCAATGTCTGTGTTGAAATGTTAAACTTAGTAACTGAACCAAGGGATCGGAGTATTTACAAACATTACTATTATCATTGGAGTCGGTAGGGATTGACTTTAGCTCAAAACCTGCTTCAAAATTATTTAAGGCTGAAATTTACCTTCACTGTCAGCTAACCCTAACCGTTCAAAATTACAACGGCACTGAAATAGCAATAGCAACTTTGCGGTACTTTACAGCCCTCTCTAAGCAGTTTACAATGTCAACATATTGCCCCCAACAATCTGGGGCCTCATTTTACTGACCTTGGAGGGATGAAGGGATGAGTCAACCCTGAACCGGTGAGACTCAAACTGCCAAACTGCAGTCAGCTGGCAGTCAGCAGACGTAGCCTGCAGTACTGCATTTTAACCAGGGCGCCACCACGGCTCTTGGCTTTTGACCATTTTTTATAATTATGAAGCATCTCCATGGTCAGCATCCCCATGGTCACATGATCAAAATTCAGAGGCCTGGCAACTGGTTCACACTTTTGGCCGTTGCTGTGTCCTAAGGTCACATGATCACCTTTTGTGACCTTTGGATAAGCAAAGTCAATGGCGAAGCCAGATTCACTTAACAAACCAGGTTACTAACTTATCAACTGCAGTGATTCACTTAACGACTGTGGCAAGAAAGGGCATAAAATGGGGGGAAAACTCATATAACAAATGTCTCACTTAAGGACAAAAACTTTGGGCTCCGTTGTGATCGTAAGTTGAGGACTACCTGCAAAGGTAGGTTCCTACTGGTTCTATCCAGTTCTATAAAGTAGGTAGTAACTCCATGATGACGTCACGAAGCCGGTTTCTTCAGTGTCTCCATGGGCACCACCATTTTGGATTTTGCTTCTGCGCATGCGCAGAAACTATGCTTTGATTGTCACCCACGCGCACCTGCTCGAGGTACGACCCTGAACGAACTGGCAATAAGAAGATTCAGAACCCACCTCTGACTACCTGCATTCTTTCCATGCTGTTGGCATAAAAGATAATTCCAAGAGCAGCTGTTGAAAAACAGGGCAAGGGAAAATATTCCCTCTTGCTGTTCTATTATACTTATCACCCACCTATCTAGTCACACAGTAGTGTGTAAATGAAGGGATGAAATGGAAGGAGATGGGAAATCGTAACCCCACTCATCCCATGGAAATTCATATCAGATTACCATAAAAAGAGGGGATAGCATTTCAGCCACTTTTGTTACCTCAGAACACTGGTAGAAAACTGGTAGAAAACAAATTACATCCAGACATGGAAAAGACTGCTAAGAATTCAGATCTGTTTCAGCCTCCAAAGTCAGGAAGAATATGAGAAACAGACAGCTAGATTCTGACTGGCTGGAGGAAAATGTGGGAGGTGGAGTGGAATAATCTGAATCTGATTATACATTAAGATTTCATTATCAATCAATGCCGTTCATTTGTTTTAATTGGCTAATTCATTTGCAATAAAGCTTAATTCTTAATTGGTCCTATAATTTCTTGAGAAAGTCGTTGCAGCTGAACCAAGAAAAACATTTGTGGCTATTGGAAGATCATCCCACATATCTGCTCTTTATTTAACTAGAGATTTGTGATTATGTGTTATTGCACATGGGTATATTTTCCTCAGTGGTTAACGGTCAATGAAGGTGTCAGTCATCATACTTGATATTACAATTGCATCAATATAACTCTTCTCTTTTGTTATGATACAGTGAAGAGTGAACAAATTGATGAAATGGAAGTAAACGTTACAGCCAATCAGATCTGCAGAATGCTTCATATGATTGATATATACAGTGTGTGTGTACCAAAGTACTACGGTGTGTGTGTGCATGCATGCGCATGCACGCGCACACACACACACTGGTACCTTGGTACTCATTAATTGGTTCTGCGAGGTGCGATGAGTTTTTAAAATGATGAGTGCCAAACAAACCATGTGTCTTATGGTAAAATGTTCCCTTTTCTATGTCTGTGACCTTTCCAGCATGGCTGACTTCCTGTCTTGTTCTCCATGGCCATTCCCTGTTCTCCATGGACAAACCGGAGCAATATTTTCACATCAAATGCGTCAAGTACTAAATTTGACAAGTTTTGAGCAGCTGAATACCAAAGTACCCTCTGTGTGTGTGTGTTTGCGTGTGTGTAGATAGATTGATAGAGATGGAGATAGAGACAGAGATATATGAATCTGTCTTTGTCATTAGACTAAATATTTTGCAATTCCAAAATGCCATGAGAAGAAAATGGTATTACTTCTACAGATAAGGTCACCTGGAATTGTCTAGCAGACAAATAAGCACAATCTTACTATATGTTGGTTAACACCGATGTGTAAGATGCCCAAAACTAAGGAAGACCTGCTCAGTTTCTTTTAAGCAGTTTCCTTTATGGTTCTTCACCTATAGACCAAAATCTTGCCAAACTAAAGCAAACTACTTGCATCATGAAAAAATATATTTTTGAGAACTTCTAGGGAAGAACTTTCTCCCAAACAAACTATCTAAGCTTTTCTGTCTCTTGCCTCTGGAATGCAAAGCCTTCCTTCTAGAAATCTAGAGTGCATTTCACCACACAATGTCATGGATTGTGCTTTGGATTATATTCAATAGATAGAGTAGAAACAGAAAAAGAGAACAACTTTGTTAATCTAAGTCAAGAAACAGACTGAAGAATTTCTGAATGTACCTAGGTAAAGAGATATATACTAGCAGCACAATGTTGTAGTTACTCAGAAACTAGCCCTGTTGTGTCAATGACCTTATTTCCAGGTCACGAATAGTAAAGTCAGGGGTGACAAACTTGATTTCATTGAGGGCCACATTTGGGTTGTGTTTGACCTCTGAGGGCTGGAGTGGGCTTGGCCATGGTAGGTGTGGCCAGCTTGACATCACTTGTATCGGGGGTGCCTGTGGCAGCCTGAGAGCTCTGCCAGCGAAAATGGAGCTCGGGACAGCCTCACAAGGCCTTTGCAAGCTCCATTTTCGGCTGCAACAGCTCCTGCAGCCTTTTGCTAGTGAAAATGGAGCTCAGGAGGGATGTGTGCGGCCCTCCTGAACTCTAGAGGCACTGCAGGCCAGTGCTGTCTTAACAGCATTATGGGCCCCGGGCAAAGCAGTGTACTGGGGCCCCTACGACAACTACTCACATGAATAAAAATGTAAATGGTCGATAAAATTAAACATATATTTGCATGTTAGTATTAATTTAAAAATGCAGTAAAATGTAATAAATATGTTGCTGTATTTATATGATACAAGGTGCATTAAAGGGTTAACATACACACATTAGTATGGGGCTCCTATGCTCATGGGGCCCACGGGCAAGTGCCCATCAGGCCCATGCATTAAGACAGCCCTGCTGTAAGCTACTCCTTTGGTGTTTCCAGGGTGTCCCTGCGGGCCAGATCTAAGCACCCTGCAGGACAGATCCGGCCCCCAGGCATTGAGTTTGACACTCCTGGTCTAAGTATTTTCTTCTTTAATGAAAAGTATTTTCTTAATGAAAAGTATTTTCTTTAATGAAAAATATTTTCTTCTTTAATGAAAAGAAAGACTAGGGGAGACATGTTAGCAATGTTCCAATATCTCAGGGGCTGCCACAAAGAAGAGGGAGTCAAGCTATTCTCCAAAGCACCTGAGGATAGGACAAGAAGCAACAGGTGGAAACTAATCAAGGAGAAAAGCAACTTGGAACTAAGGAGAAATTTCCTGACAGTTAGAACAATTAATCAGTGGAACAACTTGCCACCTAAAGTTAAATGCTCCAACACTGAAAGTTCATAAGAAAAGATTGGATAACCATTTGTCTGAAATGATATAGGGTTGGACTAAAAGACCTCCAAGGTCCCTTCCAATTCTGTAATTCTATCTGAAAAAGCTGCTTAGTAAAGCAGGAGAAGACACTGTTCCCAAGAGGTCAAACTCTGTTCTAGGTCTCAGGTTGGAGAAAATAGTAAAGTATATTAAAATGCCATTGATATTTAAAAAATTTTTTTGGGGGGATATTATAAAATCCATTGGATTTTTAAAACACGAAACCCTGAAATGGTTATAGTATCAGAAAGTTTAATTTTTCAGAACACATGAAATCCTAATATATGTTCATTGTAGCATGGCGGCTTGTTTATAAATCACAGTTAATGAGCATTGGGTGCAAATCCGTCTGGCTCCTTCTTAAGAGAAGTCAGTTGTACATTGTGAGACACAACAGTTGTCACGTAGGCTAGTAGGAAATAAAGGATGACTTGAAG
Organism: Pseudoxenodon macrops; assembly: GCA_032467955.1. NCBI lineage: Eukaryota > Metazoa > Chordata > Lepidosauria > Squamata > Pseudoxenodontidae > Pseudoxenodon > Pseudoxenodon macrops. The sequence continues at coordinate 15,359 of JANHFT010007995.1, read as the reverse complement.
GCCCGGATGTTTCATATTTATATGTTTGTTTTGCATCTGCTTATTCTATCATCCTGTCATTTTTGCTATGAAGGATTTTCTCAGACTCTGGGCAAAGACTTAATCGAATGTGGTTAGAGAAGCTACAATCTTGCAAAAGCCAGATTAGACCAGCTGGCTGCATCTTTATTGCTTTCTGAAGTTGCACATTTGAAATATTTATGACCTGCTGCCAGTACTAAAAGCTTCTACTTGATTTCCTCCAAGCTTCAGAGAAAATTGTTTTATAAACTGCAGGCCATACTGTAAATTCAGACTCGTTTTGCAACTCTCTTTTATTCTTGGGTTGCTTACAAAGCTTAAAACCCAACCCTACAAACCATAATATGGCTTATTTTAGAACAAGGGTGTCAAATTCAAGGCCCGGGGGCTGGATCCGGCTGGCGGGGTGCTTAGATCTGGCCTGTGGGGCTGCCTGGAAACAGCAAAGGACCAGCCTGCAGTGCCTCTGCCAGCGAAAGCAGAGCTAGAGAGGGCTGCATTCGGCCCTCCTGAGCTCCGTTTCCGCTGGCAGAGGGTTGCAAGAGGCTGTTGCAGCCAAAATGGAGCTCGGGAGTCCGTTTTTACTGGCAGATCACTTGGGCCACCACAGGCCTCCCTGACACGAGTGATGTCAAACTGGCCACGCCCACCCTGGCCACGCCCACCCTGGCCCACCAAGGTCAAATACAACCCTGATGCGGCCTTCAATGAAATCAAGTTTGACACCCCTGTTTTAGAGTATAAATTTACCTTGTATATATATAGGTGTGTATGTGTGTTTACCTTTATTTTTTATTTGATTTGATTTGTACATATATTTAACACGGAGATACATGAGATGTACATACGTTTTATATTTTTATATGTATTTTTATGTTTTTTTCCATCATTTTATATATTATCTACCTTTTATAAATACTTCTACCTCTAAGGAATTGTTTTTTTAAAAACCCTACCAATAAATTTTGGCATGAGGAAAAAACAAAACCACGGGGGAAAGAATCGTAACAATATTGCTACACGCAAAGTGTGTGCAATGTTTGTATTCCTACCTGAGGAGGATTCAAATTACACTTAGTTGTGTTACTGGTTGGATTACTTGAGGAAGAAATGAAGACGCTGGAGGCAAACCAAACCACTAAAACTCCAGACACTCCCACAACAAGGCACTCTTGAGTTCCTGTGGTGAACAAGATGAACAGGATAAGGTCCTATTGAATTCTCTATCCAAAGTGACCATATCAAGAAAGATGAATTGGAAGTCTCTATTCAAACAAGAACATAAAAAGGGGAAGGCCAAGGGCAGCAAAACAAAACAAAACAAAACAAAACAAAACAAAACAAAACAAAACAAAACAAAACAAAACCAGGAAGGCAGCTCCTGCCCTCTCTGCAACAGAGTACAATAGTCCTCAACTTATGACCACAATTGAGTCCAGTATTTATGTTACTAAGTGAGAAATTTGCTTAGGCAGTTTTGCCCCATTTTACTTGCCCCAGCGGGTAAGTTAGTCACTGCAGTGGTTAATTTAGTAACACGGCTGCTTAAATGAATCTGACTTCCCCACTGACGTAGCTTGTCGGAATCTCATGACCCCGGGACACCGTCATAAATTTGAGTCAGTTTTCAAGTAGCCGAATGT
>JANHFT010007994.1:23887-37172 GCA_032467955.1 Pseudoxenodon macrops | reverse complement strand
GAACACAACAGCAGCAGTGAAATTGCAGAGGCAGATTTCAGCATAACATTTGAACTCTGGTTTCCAGTTTTTTTTCTTCTGTGCATGCGCAGAAGCCAGGTTTCTGGCACTGCACATGCATCGCCATCTTGTTTTCAGACTTTTTTTTGGTAATTTTTTTGCACTGTGCATGTGCATGTGTGAAGCGCGCACATGATGTGGGAAGAAAGCAAACCGGTGGCGAGGTAAATTAGAACCCACCCCTGATGAGAACCAGTTTGGTGTAGTGGATTAAGGCATCAGGATAGAAACCAGGAGACTGTGAATTGTAATCCTGCCTTAGGCATGAAGCCAGCTGAGCCAGTCACTTTCCTTCAGCCTTAGGAAGGAGGCAGCGGTAAACTATTTCTGAAAAATCTTGCCAAGAAAACTGCAGGGAGAATTGGACACAATTGAATGGAAACAATATATATGTATATATACACACTATAACAGTGCACCAACAGTGCAACATTGAAATAATAGGTACAAAAATCTTACCTAGATGTTTTATGGGATAGCTTACCTGTATTGAATATGTAAATTTCTGAAGTGCATATTTAGACACAGACAGCAGTAGTAGTTTTCTTGCTACTGTGCAGCAGCTGCAGGTATTAAAAACCTCTATAGAAATGAAGTTTAATCATAAAATTCCTCTTATGCTGTTTTTTAATGAGCCCCACTGGAATCATTGGCAAGGAGCAGTAAAAAGTTGATGCCGAGAAATATTTTTCTAGAAAAAAGCATAAACTACATTTACTGTACTTTTAGTGGCAATTGTAGTGTATAATTTTACTGACACTTTGGCCAAATATGTGTATGCAGCCTATATGGTTACAGGAAGGTTTTATGTTCTTTGAAATTCCACAGGGAAAGTAAAAATTTGTATAATATTTATTCTATTTAACAGTCATAGATCATAGAATTTTAAGCTACAGCATTTTTAAGTGAGACTATTATTATTTCATGAGCAAGCACATTTCTCTTTTTGGAAACTTGTTACATTTCCATTCTAATAGCTATGACCACTGTGAGATGTTTTAAACTAAATAATAAAACTACTTAACCTCTTTTAGATTTGTATGTCAATGTACCAGTCAGAACCGGATCAAAATCTATGAAAAACTTCATATTGCACTTTTTTAAGGAAAGGCTTACTGGTGTAAATCACTGTTTTTAGATCTCTTCTCAGTATTTCTAGGTGTTGGAATGATTAAATGACTCATGATAGCTGAAACTTTGTGAATGATAGCCAACTACTATTAATCTTTTCCTGCAATGCCCGGCTCTAAGATAATTTTTTGTGCATATTCTTAGTCATGTAGGGCAGCAGTGAGATTAGTGCTAGCCTGTGCCCTAGCCTAGTTGATCTAAGAGCCATTTTATGCCATGTGTGTTCCGGGTAGATTTGAAATATCGTTCTCAAATTTTCCATTTCTTGCCAGCAAAAAGTTCTAGTTTGATCCCAGCTGAAAAACAGTACATTGGGGAAAGGCTGAGTAGTTTGACGTAAAATTCTAGCCTATACCAGCTCATGCTACAGTGCTTTCCCCACCTCTGAAGCTTATTCAGTGCTTAAACTAGACACAGAAAAGAAGGTCATTCCTGTTGACTGACATCCACAAGAGGAGTTGATGCAGTTTCAGCTCCACACCTCAATCTGAAATCCATCTAAAATCCATCCATCTAGATAAATAATCAATCCATTCATCCAGGGTCTTTACATTTGATATTTCTACCACCTTCTCCATGACCTTCCTCAAATGGTTATTCAATATGGCTAGATCAAGAGTTGGTTTCTTTAGGGGATGCAGCAGCACCTCCTCCAAGGCAAAATGTATAATCTTTCTTGTCAAACAAATATTTCTTACCTCTTGAAATGTGCATATCCCATTAGTTCCCTATAGGAGCCATATAATGAATAGATCCAACCCATAGGTGCCAGAGTTTATATTGCCAAGGACCTGCCCATAAGATTAAAAAAATCTGAGATAACCTTGAAAGATACTACCCGGTCACCTCAAATCTCATGTCATATCTTCCTTCACTAATAATTGATAATTTTTCTTCCGGATTCATAGCATTTCCTGCAGTATTCCTCCCTCTCTGTTCCCACATCCAAACACTCATGCAACAGATATTTGTCACTGACATAGGATTGGTGGTCCTCTCCTAACTCTTATTACCTTAGTTTTATAAATAACAGGCCCAGACAAGCAATCCATGCCCCCCTTGAGACCTCCGTGTTCTCAAGGTACTTTGACTTGCACTTTTGGTACTTCCTCTGTTCTTACACCTGGCCATAACCTTTGCTGGTTAAAGGTAATTCTCAATAGTTGGAGCCTTTGAGATAATAAAAAACTAATTGGTCTTGATTCCCCAATCTAGGCTCAGAAGAAATGCATCACACACTGTAATCAAAGAGATTTCATTTCATTCATTTATTGATTTATGAATCAAATTTATATAGCTGCTCATCTCAAGAGAAGGTGATAGATAGAGCCAGGAAAGGAGATGGAAGTAACCCTTTTGCATTTTTGGTATCACTATCTTTCTCAACCTTGTCCCTTTTTTCCAACCTGTATAAAAAAAAAATCCATTGTTATGACTGTTCCTTATTGATCTGCCCCACAAGGGGCACATAATATTAGTGACTCTGAGGGTCTATGATTATGAAAAGTGTTTTGACTCTGAAGCCAATCCCTACCCTCAGATCTCTGTGATTAAGGGTTGGTCATACAGTAGAAGGATAATGAGTTATTGAAGTGAAGTGAGAGAGGAAAATTGATGCATCACTGTTTCTTGTCTCTTTAGCGTACCACCACCACCTCTTCATCTCAATCAATGCTAAGCATCTGAAAACAACAAAAAACACATGGTTATGACATAAAGCTGTATTCATGATCTTAATGTAAGCTTTGCAGTCAAGAAATAGGATATAGGCTAGCACTTGGTAGAGTTAGCAATAAAGGCCTTACAAAGCTATCCAGATACTGAATCATGGAAAATATCAATCCAGAATTCTCACTTGAGGCACAAATGACCAGGCCAAATTAGGTAGATTATACAAAATATGGCTCGTTAGAGAAGTCTATAGTGCTAGTAAAGGTAGATGGAAAGAGAAGAACATGACCAGTAGCATGGTGGATGGACTCAGTCAGGGTTGCTTCAGGCCTACATGGCACCTGCATGCAGAACATCACTTGCTAACTTGGCCCCTCTAAACAATATTTTTAATATTCAAAAATTTGAAATAAAATTACATAACAAAAAATTATGCAAGGGCCTGGTGGCTTATGGGTATAGGTTCTGTTAACGGCTAAGTGATATGAGAATCAACTCAATCACTGATATAATCTCTCTTTAAAAAAAGACCTTGTATGTTGCACTTCACACTGGCTACCCATCTCAGAATGAAGAAGTGAGCAGGAAAGTGTCTTCATGAACTCTGGGGAGAAGTTTCTTCCACAGTGTGGAGACCACCATAGAGAAGGAGCACTTCTTGGTCCTCATCTCATTTAACTCATGGAAGGTGGGGATGTTCAGCATCTCTTCTTGGAGTGCATAAATGAACCACCTGTAGTTGGAACAGACATGAAAGCCAAGCTATATGAGTGAGGTTTTTTTTATGTCTTAAAACTGGGAGTTTAGATTGTATCTTGAAGCCTGATGGCAATTATTCCAATGATGGAAGCAACACTGTAATGCTAAATATTCTCATCCTTGTTAGCAGCTGTTCTAGAGTATTTTGGTATAATTGTGCTGCCTAAATCATCTCCAAAGGCAACTCCATGTAGAATGCACTGAAATAACCTAATTGTACAGTGATGAGGTAAGTAATGGTTATAACGTAATTCATTCTTCCTCAAGCCTTCCTCAACAATCTCCAAATATTTTGGGATTGGAATTACCGTGCTTCCCAACCTACATAGGTTTTTGCTCACTGGAAATGCAGTGTCCTGGTTATTCTCCAGTCATGTGATCAAGAGGTGCTCTCTGATTGGCTGCTCGACTGCTGGCGCAGAGTATGAAAAAACCTGTCAAAATTCTGAGTCGCTGCTGTTGTTGTTAGTGCAGCAGCCGGCGGTTAGAATTACTGTTAGCCTGAATAAACTCTGTTAGCCTTCAGTACTGTCTTGCCTTAGTTTGTTCTACCCTGCTGAAGTCAGAACAGGAAATTTTTGTAATCTAACACATCTGAATCATCAAGACAGGAAGGGCTACTTTGATCCATCGATTCTATTCTTATTTTATTGTTGATCCTGAATATGTATTACTCTTTTCTCTGCTGCCAATATATTTTACCATCCCATTCAAGAAAATGTACAGATACAAAGTTTAAAACTATGGCATCAGGTCACTTCATCCTATTACCACAAAAGTCCTAGAAAATGACATGCCCTCTATATCTTTAGCCTTGGATATTTGCAATTCTCTTTGAAAGAGGATATAGTTTCCAATCAATAGGAACTGACATCCTAAAAAAGTATTCTGAGGACTAGTGCCTTCATTACAACCTTGTTGTCATGCATCTAAAAACTTGGAAATTACTGCAAATCAAAGCAGGCAATACTTAACTACAATTAATTCACTGTATAAAGAAGTTTCCCATTTTATTTTCCTTTTCAGCAAGGGGAGACTCTTTATCTTTTTCTAACAAAACTAATTGCCCACGTCTGAGAAACCTATGTTGTTGTTGTTTTAAAAAAAAAATGAAATGCCAGTAACACAACAATGCCAAAGTAAGCACTGAAAGCGGAATCTCTCCTTTCATGTTTTATGTCAATGGAATAGAAATCTTACAAGCCCGTACACCAACTGTCAAGTGGAACAATGGAGTCAGACTGCCAAGATAAATTAATTAGGAAAACATTTTCTATAGATGATCCATATCACTCTACTAAATCTTTAATTACCCAATTAACACGCTTAAAGCCAGCAGTTAAACAAGTTTTGCTATGCTGACAGGATAAAATTTTAAGAAAATCATGTCCCTCATTGAAACAATTTCTTCAACTTTCATTTTCTAAACATTAGGGGTGCTCAAAAGTTGTGACATGCCTTGGAGATTTTAAAGATGTTTTGGTTAATTTAATATAATTCAGATGTGCTCGGTAAGTAACTACATAAATACCATAACTTCTTAACATTTTGTTTGTTTCATAATGTGGGAAACTAAACTCAAGGATGTAATAAAGCACCATCGTTTGAATTCAGTTGGATTAACAACAATTGAGATCGTATTAGAGACCCAGGAACTGATGTAAAATAGTGAAGAAGGAGGCCAATGTTCTGATGTTCGTGTGAGCAAATTAGAGCAAAGTTTTGGAAGCAGAAGAAAGGATGCAACAACTTTTATTTCCAGCACTGGACTTAAAAAAATTGAAGTTCTCAAGCCTGGACTCTCTCCCAATTGGTCTGTTTAGACTTCCCGATTGTTCAGAACTATAGGTAGCCCTTGACTTGCAACCATTCATTTAGCAATTGATTGAAGTTACAATGGTACTGAAAAAAATGAGTAATGACTGGTCCTTGCATTTGGACCATTGCAGCAACCCCACAATCTGAGCACTTAGCAGCCAGCATGTATTTATGAGGGCTGCAGCATCCTGGGGGTCACGTGATTTCCAGTTTCTACTTTCCCAGCCTGCTTCCGACAAACAAAGTCAATGGAGGAAGCTGGATTCGCTTTTACAACTGCAGAATTCATTTAACATCTGAGAGATTGTTTAACAACTGTGGCAAAAAAAGGTTATAAATTTGGCCACAACTTGCTTGACAATTGCCTTGCTTAACAACAGAAATTCTGGTCCCAGTTGTGGTCATAAGGTGAAGACTACATAACATCAGGGTGAACGTTTGCACTTTCTAGTCTTCAATAAATTAAATTCTGTGTTTCTGGTGCTCCTCTTGGCTCAGACAGAGGTACCATTGAATTTGGGCTGGTATCTGCAGAAGCAGGTGCTGGGATAGTGAAATTTGTTTTTTTCCATAATTGTATACTGGAGATTCTCTCTGGATTCAGAAACTTTCAGAGCTACATTTTGCTTACCCTGTTCCTCTGAGAACAAGCAAGCTATGAAGGCCAAACGGATTATGTATGAGAAGCATTACTGTCAGAAGTTGCTATAGAACAACCTCACCCCTTCAATGTAGTGTTTCTGAATTGTGAATTATTGGAATTCTTATTGAAATTATTGTCTACTTTTGCCCTTATATATGTTGCATAAATTAGTCCTTGCCTCAAGGAAATTGAGAGTATACAACACATGTACACATACATTCATGCAAAGAAGAGCAACTAAGATGATTAAAGGCCTGGATACTAAAACATATGAAGTACGGTTGCAGGATTTGGGTTTGGCTAGCTTAGAGAAAAGAAGGGCTAGGGGAACATGATAGCAGTATTCCAGTATTTGAGAGGCTGCCACAAAGAGGAGGGGATCAATTTATTTTCCAACGCACCAGAGGGCAGGACAAGAAACAAAGGATGGAAACGAATCAAGGAGAGAAGCAACCTGGAATTGAGGAGAAACTTCCTAATAGTGAGGACAATTAACCAGTGGAACAGCTTGCCTTCAGACGTGGGTGCTTCTTCATTGGAGATTTTTAAGAAGAGAGTGGACAGTCACTTGCCTGAAATGGTATAGGATTTCCTGCTTGAGTAGGGGGCTGGACTAGAAGACCTCCAAGATCCCTTCCAGCTCTGTTCTGATTCTGAGTTAAGTGGAGGATGACCTTATTTTACTGATCCAGACTATTGTGGGGGCAACTGCAATGAAGAAGCCTACTAAGGCTTATCAGCTTCTTGTTTATAGAGTTCCTTATACAGGTAATCCTGAGGTTATGACATTCATTTAGCAACCATTCAGACTTTGGCAGCACTGAATGAATGATATTTAGAACTGGTTCTCAGAGCTCTGGCTGGTGCAGCATCCTTATGGTCATGTGATCATAATTCCAACATTCTCTGGTGACATCCCACAAACAAAATAAATGGGGAAATTAAATGTGAGATCCTTGTTTAATGACCTGTGCCATCCTCAGGTTATGATGGCAACTGGGACTGCTGGAATTGTCACTAAGTGATGCAGTCCTGTGACATTGCACTTTACAATGGCATCAGTGATGGAGGTTATGGTCCCAATTGCTCTCATAACCCATGTACTCAAGATGTTGGATTTCATTAATGTTTTACTTGTGTGGCAATCTGTGCCTGCAAAATTGTTTGCTCATAGGCTTTTCCACTACAGATGGGCATTCTAATGTATGATCTGGCAGTATCATGGTAATTCTTTCTTCAACACTGAATGATTGTCGTAGTTCTGCCACTAGATATTCAGATTTCAAATGATGCCTTCCTAAATGCAAATAAGACATGAAGGTTTCTGCTTACTTCTCTGTAATAAATGCAGAGCAATGCTTGTGGCATACCATGAAAAGGCTCTAACATGTTACCATAGGAGATGGCTGTAAAACATGATCTATGGCAGCAAAGAATTTAAAGTTTTGTGGCATCCTGGAGAGTGTTTAATTGCATTTGTGTTTCATTACAACACTGTCTCTTTTTGGCTAAATTTATTTTAACTAATTAGTTTGAAATGTCAGAGTAGTATTTCAGATGACAGAAATGCACATTATCTCATACAGTGGATAACCCTAGTGAAAAATATATTGTGGCAACTGATCTAATTAAGCATTTTTAAAAGATTTCCTGGACATTTCTAAGAAAATACTTGAATGGGATTGTATTTCTCATATTGGTACACATACAGCAGTGGCTTTTTAGATGGATCAAAAGAAGGTATAATTATAAATCACTCTAGCTGGGGATACTATCTGAAGGATAGTATAGATCACGGCTGTCAAACTCATGGTGTCACATTACTGTCACGTGACATTTTTGATGTCTTTCCCATTTGTGGAGCTGGGCGTGGCCTGCATATGACGCATTCGGCCCGTGAGCCACCAGTTTGATACCCCTGGTATAGATGATCCTTAAAAACCCACAATAGGTATATCACAGAAGAGAATAAAGATAAACATTTCTATCCCACTTTTCCTCCAAGGACCTTAAAGCAAGATACTTCAATCTCTTAACCCACGTCTCCATTTTAGCTTCTCAATCTAAACCACCCAGTTGTGACCATTCCTGGATTGGAAGGTGCTGCTCATTGTCATACACACCTTACTCACTTCAGAGTTAGACTACTGCAACATTTTGTATGTGGGGCTGCCCTTGAAAAGGATTTGGAAGCTTCACCTGGTCCAGAATTAAAATAGCCCTTACAGTTCTGGGTATATCACAATATGCCTATGTAATACTGCTGTTATGTGAGCTGCATTGGCTCCTAGTAGGTTTCCAGGGGTAATTCAAGATATTGGTTGTCAGTTTCAAAGCCCTGTGTGGCACAGTTACTTGCGGTTACCTTTTTGTCTGCATTTTTGCCTCATGTTTTAAAATGAAACAAGGTTTTTTTTGCTTGGGTCTTTTGGCTGCTCATGTGACTGTTACATGCTACCAATGTGACTATTTGGCACATTCTTCTTAAAACAGAAGATGCTTGAAGAGATGTGAGACTGAGAAATAATTCTTGACAGTTATGACACCGGCAGATAAAACAATTCTACCAGGCACCAATAATTCTGTAAAACAAAACCATTCTGTTTGTACCGTTCTATCTTTTCATGCTTGTCAGATGGTTTAACAGTACATTACCTGTAACAAAGATTTTATGCATTATTCGTGTTCTGTTTCTCTGGTCATGCTTTGAATCTTGCTTAGTGTTGCATATGACTTCTTTTTATTACTTATTATGGGCTGTACAGAATACAGGAAAGATGAGTAAAATAGCTTGTCAGATAGACATGAGGGGTTTGCAAACATATGACAGCACAATAGGCTTAGATCAGCCTTCCGCAATTAGGCATTCTCCCAGAAATGTTGGACTACAGCTCCCATCAGACCTGGATCAGGATGGCTACAGATGATGAGAATTATAGCTCAACATATCTGGAGAGCATCAGGTTCAGAAAGGCTGGATTAAACAATCTGTTCAATTGATGTAATCCAAAGCAGGACAGCTTCCAAATTTTGCAAACGACAATTTGTAAAATTGTCTTGTAAATGTCCTTCTGTTCCGTTTGTAATTTTTGATTTTCCAGTAATATCTCTTCCAGGATCTGTTGCCATCATTTGTGAGTGGCCAGAACTACACAGGCCTTTTAAGTTTCTTCCTAAGTAATTCCCCTTTTCTTGTCTCTTACTTATAACTGGAAATACAATTATCTCACAGTCTTTGAGAAACAGGACACTTCCCCACATCACGTTTCTGATTCCCTCACTAACCAAGTTCAAAGGCAACTTATTGTCTTTGCTAATCCCACACACGTTTTAAGTCACTTTTGTCTAGCTGACTAATATGAGGATGTAAAATATATAGCTTATTACTTTAAAAAAAAAGCAGTTTTATGTGATGAACCTGGTGCTTTTCTCATTAGTTGTAAGCATGGTTGCATGCTGGGGTGGGTTCTGCTTACCTTTCCTACCAGTTCGGGTCACAGTGGAAGTGTGCGTTTTGCAGCGAGCGCGCCCCCCCTGTCACATCCGGGTATTAACTCAAAAATAACCCTGTGTGCATGTGCAGGAGGCTTTGCGCATGTGCAGAGGGTTATTTTTGAGGCAATTTCCACCAGGAGGACCAGTTCAGTGGCATGTCCAGCTGGCTGTTGCTGCTGGTTCAGTGAGCAGGGGAAAATTCCGCTATCGGTTCTAGCGAACCAGTCTGAACTGGCAGGAACCTACCTCTGGTTACATGTTGTCACAGAGTCTGGAGTGATGGAGAGGGAGAGAAGCATTATAAATAATAACTGCATAAAGGCTCAGGAACAGATAGTTGAAGATTGCCTGTGTGCTAGGAAGATGGTCCTGGAAGAATACATTCTTCTCACCTATTAGGTGAGGAAAAAAAATGAATTTCTAGTAACTCTAGTCTTATACAGATTTAGAGAAAGAAACACCTCTAGCAGCATAGTGGCTTGTCCATGAAAAAGAAAACAGTATTTTTGTCAATTCTCATCCTCCTTCCTTGGGCTAGGTTGCAAAGCATAGAGGAATGCTTGCAATGATTTTTTGCAGAGGCAAAAAATCCAGATAATTGAAGATATGTTTTAAAGTAAAATCAGCAGTGCAAGGTGAATTTTTCTGATCTTATGCAAATGAATTAATCAGCCAATCTATTAATCGGAGTTTAGCTGTGAAAGGTGACTTATGAAACTGTCAAATCCATTTCCTTTTGAGGTCCTGTAAACAGAATATTGTATCTGCTGCAGCTCAGAGCAGGATGTAATGAAAAATTTTCACCAATAGGAAAAGAGGTCCATAAATTTGGTAGAACATTCAAAACATAGCAGATGGAATGATTATAGTCTTTATGTCTTGTTCTCTCTCTCTCTTTCTCTCTCTCTCTCTCTCCATCACACAGTCATAAATAAATAATTTTGGGCTCACCATGGTTGAGAAAGATATAAATCAGCTCAACTGTTGGACATAGTTGATGGTAGAAGGACACAGGTATGAAACTTATTTGAAGCAGTGCAACAACATGATATGGATCTTTCAAAACCTCACAGGCATCTTTTGATTTCCATGAAGATATCATAATTCTTTTTCTTTTCATTAAAATGTTTTTGTCTCTTCATTTAGATATTTTTTTAAAATCTGTGTTTGCTATGTTTCCCAAACAATCGCAGTTGCTATTTGATGCTGCTGTTCCCTTTCATTAAGTTCTATTTTCTACATTCTTCCTTCACCCCCATTTTGTTGGCCTAACAGATCTTATAAGTACATTGGTAGGAATTGCCTCATATATGTCCCAGGATATATTCCCAAACAGCATGATTTAAGATAAGTATCACTTACTACTATTATCACAATTAGTTTATTCATTTAAATAGCACTTTAGCATGCAAAAGGTCAGTCTAGATTTTCCCCAGTCTACATCTTCCAGAAGTATTGAAATTGGAGGTTGCAGAATTATGTGGTAATAGTAGTAAATGATACGAGTAGGCAAGTAATCAATTCTGTCTTTATTCAGAAAGCCTTTTATTTATCTTAAATCGTGCTGTTAATTTAAATATATTTATTTAATAGAATTAATACCATTTTTGTGTAACTGCTCTTGCGTGATACTTAAATATTCAATATCATCTTAAACAAGTGAGAACTATTGCTTGTAAAATGGCTCCCTTCAGTCCTACCTAGAGGGGCAAATTATGAGGCATGCTGGGAACTGCAGTTCTGCAATTGGCTTCTCAGTCTGGCTCTAGTTTCTCATAGTGATGTTTAATTTTAATTATCCCCTCTGTAGCATTTGGACTTCCTTCTAATTTTCAAATTATTTGAAAACCGGGCTAATAAATGCTTCATCTTAATAAATATTTTAAATGACTCTGTTTTAAAATTAAATTAATTTCATTTTTCATAGGAGGCAACAACAGGAGAGTGTGGAAAAGAAGGTTCTAATTTTCAAGTTACCTCAGGACAAAACAACTGTGACCAGATGGGGACTGGCGGTTCCCAAAGTTTGGTTGCTCCTGCTGGCGTCTCTACAGGTACTTCAGCAGCAGCTTCTTTCTTCATAAGGTAATACTGCTGCATTGAATATTAAATGGCGGCAAACCAAATGTTCTTAAACTTCCTTCCTTTCAGGGACTGCTCAGGTAATTGAATGCAGTGAGGCTGTTTGGATAATGTAATTATTATACATGGCAGCACAAGTCTGAAACACCCACTGAGGGGAAAAAGTAGCTACAGGAAACTGATGGCAAAATTAAGTTCCTCTTTCTACCCACTGTGCATCTGCTGGAAATCCTGCCTTTTTGGCCCTGCTTTGCCAAACAGAAAAAAAAGAGAAAAAAAAACCCTGCCTATGTTATAAAAGTGTATAATTCTGCTTGCCAAGAACATTGGTTCTCCCACCCTCTTATTTGTAGAGTTTACAATGAATTCCTTTTCTTCCAGTGATCTTGGAGAAATTTTATGATATTTTCTTAACAAGAGTTCTCAGCAATTGTATCACAAGATAAGTCCCAGCATTCTTTTTGGGAAGCTGTAACAATTAACAACAATAGGAAACAAAAAAGGGATTGCTCATCTAAAAAATAACTTTGCTTATGGATGTCACTTATGATGAAGTAGGATCCTTTTGTAAGATTTTCTGATTCAGAAGCTTTGGAAAAGAGTGCCAGAAGCCTGTACATTCAGAAAGTCTAGGTTCCAGGAGAAATTAGAAAAGACTACCCTTTAAAATTTGCAATAGAAAGAAATAGAGGTTAGACTGGAAGACACTAGACTGGAAACCAGGAGACCATAGGGTTTTTATCCCACTTTAGGCCTAAAAAGCAGCTTGGGTGAATTTCAGCCAAATTGCTGTCTCTGTATACCCTAGGAAGAAGGAAATAATTTCTGTAAATCTTGCCAAGAAAACTGAGCTATTAGTCTAGAATAACTTGAAGTGCCTCCCCACCCCTCAATGAGTTATATGTCCTAACGGAATCCTTCAGTATTTTTAAACAATTTCTTCACAGCTGCTTAGATTGGGATCCCCAACCCCTGGTCCATGGAATGGTACTGGTCCATGGCCTGTTAGGAACTGGGCTGTGTAAGTGGTGGGGAGTGAGCCAGGGGTGGGTTCTAACTTACCTCACCGCTGATTTGCTTCCTCCCGTGCCTCGTGGCCATGTGCGCACTTCGCAATTACAACCCCCCCAAAAAAAGTCTGAAAACAAGATGGCGACACATGCACAGTGCCGGAAACTCAGATTCTGTGCATGTGCAGAAGAAGAAAAAAACCCGTGGAAATTTTTTTAAAAAAAAAGATGGTGGCATACACGGACCAGAACTGGTTGCATGACGTTACCAGTGGCTTACTACCTACCCTATAGAACTGGTCCGAACCAGTAGGAACCCACCTCTGGAGTGAGTGAAGCTTTATTTACGCATGTGTGGGACCTAGGTTGTGTGTGAAACCCCCCCCTCAATCCATGGAAAAATTGTCTTCCATGAAACCAGTCCTTAATGCCAGAAATGTTGGGGATTAGACAACCTTCACACAGAGTGATAAATAAACAATTATTTTTCTTTTTGTCAAACTGTCAAACTACTTACTAAGACTGCATTACTGTTACTGTTAGACTTCTCATTATTCCTATCACCATCTCCTCCCACTTACGACTGCAGGACTGTAACTTGTTGCTTGTATCCTAT
>JANHFT010007993.1:31635-51243 GCA_032467955.1 Pseudoxenodon macrops | reverse complement strand
CTTCTGCGCATGCACAGAAGCCGACTTTCCGGCACTGTGCATGCGTCGCCATCTTGTTTTTGGCCTTTTTTGGGGGGAGGGATTTTTGGGAATTTTTTTTCTACTGCGCATGCGCGCGCCCACGCAGCACGGGAGTCAGTGAACCGGTGGCGAGGTAATTTAGAACCCGCCCCTGATCTGGACCCCTTTCAGTCAGGTATCAGACCTGGACATGGGACAGAAACACCATTGGCCATGCTTTTGGATGATTTCTGTCAGATGTGGGTAATGCTCCATTCTTGCTATTCTTGATTTCTTATCAGGTTTTAATACAATCAACCATGGCGTCCTTTGGGGGATAATGGTGGGGTCAAGAAAGAGAACCTTGTTTGCTCCTGCCCCCACTTTATGCAACATCTTGATTCTTGAGGTGAGGTTGGCCCTCATCCTTCTGGCCTTCCAGAAAAGTTTGAAGACCTGGCTCTGCCAAGTGGCATGGAGACCAAAGAGCAGCATGCCCCTGAGGGTGACTTGAGGCATTCTCTCTGCCTTTTAACTTGCATTTTTAGCTTGCTTTTAATTCTCTTTTTAATTCTGTATTTAATCCTGTGTTGAATTATATATTTCTAAAATTGTTTTATAGCTTTTGTTTGTAAACTGCCCAGAGTCACTTAGACAATGAGATGGGTAGTATCTAAATTTGATACATAAATAAATACATTTATGGGTCCCATTATCTCAGTAATATAATATTTTCCTGCCTCTTTATTATTAATATTAATGAAATGTCACATTCACAGTCAGCAGTGGACAAGAAAGATGACCATAAATAGATTCTACCTTCTACAGAGCCAGGATAAGAATATCTAAAACAATATTTCAATCTGAAGGGTTAGATATTTATTAAGTTTATACGGCGGCATATTCACTGTTGACATTTCAACAATGGATAGTTAGACCATTGAACGGAGATGAAAAATCCTTCATAAAAAGCAGGTTTATGACACAAAGAAGTAACATGCAATAGAAGTGGTGTGCTAAAGTGGAAATCTGGGTATTTTACCAAATGTGTAGCCAGCAATATGAGGATGATTGATTTGTTCATGACTTATATTTGTCCATATATTTGTCTCAAGTGGACTGTAAGATACATCCTCTCATGCAACATTGTTTGATGTCACTCATTATTTGAGGAAGAACAGATACTCTTAAGGATTTTAGGTGGAGTTAGTTAGTTTCAATGGACTTTCATACCGAGCCTGGGATTTTATCATTTGGTAGAGGTTTTAATGTTGCTTTTCCTTTACATTACAGCATACTGTTAATGCTAGAATGGTTGACCCAGAGGCCAGAAAAATACTATTTTTCATTTTTTTTCCTTATTAGCTTTTGAATTGTCCTGATCTTTGACTTTGCACTTAAGGGAGTGCTTTTTTTGAGTGCTGAATATTTATGCAATCATAACTGTATTTCATACCATTGATGTCAAGCACAACTTGTCAGAAAGCCTTCGGAAAATGCAAAATGAATTTCATAAACAGCTTCATACAACATGCCACCTGTTCCATTACACCGAGATGTTTCCATAAATCCACTGCTATTAGATATTAACTATCTTGTAAATCCCAAGCCAATAATCAATCGGCTCACACCTACTTTATGGTAATTGCTCTATAATTAAACCATTAGCAGTTAGAATGGGGATAACATTAGAATGTTCTTAATCAAATATTTCCTCTAGGCTTTCTGTTCATAAAAATACCTGATGATACCTGATGCTTGAACCACGTAATTGAATATTGTTAACTAGACCACTATTATTTCCAATGACTCTTTTACTGCCCAGGCCTGTTAAAGTCATTATCATATCATTAAAATAATTCAGTAACTATATGTTTGGAATACCATTCTTGCTGTAATTATTACCTCCACAAAAGATATTGCGATTGAGAGTTTAGATTAAAATCAATACATTTCATATTTGTTTCTTTATGTGTTTGCTACTAATGGGCAACTTTAAGCTCTCCAAAATACACATAAAGTTTATGATTTCCAATATAAAGTAGGAATATGGGCACACTGACCTGTGCTGTTTAAAATCAGAAATGGGAACCATCTAAGCAATCCAGACATTGGAACCAGCCTTGGACAGCAAACTTATAATGAGAAAAAAAATGTTTACTGCAGTGCAAGAACATCTGGAAAGTCCACACTTAAGATAAGGGACGTATGGTTGATCTATATAATTTCAACGCTGTCTTTCAATTTGGAAGGCTCCTAAAATGTCTTATTTACATTAAACTGTTCAAGCATCAGTTAAAACATGTAGTAAAATGATTTATGAAAATACCTAATTAAACAAAGTGCCTGGATAGGTAATACCTTTTAGATATCACCAATTATCTCACCTAGTCATAGTTTTCCCTTTAAACAAAAGAAAGGGAGAAAGGAAAATTGTTTGTCAGCCTTCTTTAATTTAGGGGATAATTAATTAATTGGTTTCTGTAGGCAAGCCGCTAGAAGGATGAACAGACCATCAGAGAAAGGACATATTTGAAACAACTACAAGACTTCTTGTCACAAAACTAAAGTAAAGGACAAATGTTGATAACATCTAAACTGAGGCAATAAGATTTGGTCTTCACCATCAGTATTCTCTATCTGTAAGGTTTTAAGAAGCCTTTGGAATGTAAACCTTTAAACACTGGGAGGCAGATAGAAGTAGGACGTGTCACAACCAGTGCTCCGAAACTTCAAAGCACAGCTAGGTGACAACTTTACAACAGGTTCAGGCTAACAAAAGCATGGATTAATCAGCAACTGTGTCTCTTCCTGCTCTTTTGATACTTAAAGGCATAGAAATTGCCCTATTGTGAAGCAGTGGTTGCCATTGATTTATCCAACAAACTATTTCTTTGTTTTTCTTCCCTGATGAGCCTATTTTGAAGGATCCTTCATAGATGTCTTGCTCAATATCATGCTTCCTGTAAGTTCCTTCTGTGAAATCTGAAATTCTTGAGGTTCTGATGTTCACATAGGAAAGCATTCTCTCCTAAGTCGATCTACAGTGTTTCTTAAACCTTTTTTTCTGGTCACCTTTCTTTCTGCTTTGAAAAATTATGGAGGCCTCCAAAAAAAAAGCTTTTTGTGTGTCTGGTTTTATTTATTGACACTGACTGTATTAAAACTATTAATGCATTGGCTGCTTCTACCACTTATCATGCTTGTTTAATGGGATGTAATATCGCACTAAATTCATGACTGTCCATTCATGACTGACTTAGGGGGGCTGTGCTCATCTCCAGTTCTCAGCCAATGGAGCCTCCGTTGTCTGAGAGACACTTCCATCATCATGTGGCCAGCACGAAAGTACGAAACACTTGTTACTTTTCCCACCAAAGCAATGCCTATGTATTTATTCATTCACCTTTGCATGCTTTTGAACTGCTAGGTTGGTAGGAGCTAAGGTGAGAACAGAGCACTCCATTCTCAAATATGGGCTTTCAGCTTTCCAGCTAGCAAACAAGCCCATTGTCTTAATCAGTGAGTATCATACCGCCCCATTTTTAAATATTTTTCAATTTAGAATGGTAAATCATTTTAATTTTGAGGACCCCCTAAGAGGGTCTTGGGAGATCCCCCAGGGATTCTAGGAACACACTTTAAAAACACTGTTCTAGTAGTCTATTTAAGAAGTTGGCAGAAGCTTAGTGAGTGATTTTGGGCTAGTCACTATTTCTTAGCACACCGTATCCCATAGGACTGTTGCTGGGGAGGAGGAATAATGGAAATGGGAGTACATGTAAACTGTCTTGGCGAGGAAAGATGGGACATAACTCTAGCAAATAAAAATAAAATAAAAAAATTGAAGGAAACAAAATGCAACCTCTCTCTTAGACAGTATCAACATACATAGAAATTGACATTCCTGATTGTGTTGACCATGATCAATACTAGTAGATTGAAGAAAAGTGATTGAGGCAGTCAGTGACAGTCTCTCCCACCTATGTAAACTTTCATTTTGTTGCAATGACAATCTCAGTTGGCAGTTGTGCCAAACACAGCAGTATGATCACATTTTCCGTTCACTCTAGTCTAGGCCCTTGATTTGCCAGCATTGAAATGCTGAACCAAAAATGCATATCAAGAAGAAACGCTTAGATTTTATTTACACAGAGCAGTAAATGTTTTCTATTTTCTTAATTTTACTTTTTAAGCATAGTTAGTTGAGAGTTCCAGAATTCAGCAGTTTGTGCCTCTTTTCTAGAACTGACATGCATGATAAACAGGATTTAGGCATTAGGCTTTTATAGTCAGTGAGGGTGAAGCTTCATTCTCTGAACATGACACTCAGAGAACTTGAACGTTTTGTTAAGTAACATCTTCAGTAGAGTTTAGGGGATGTCAGTGTCAGCGTTCTTCTGTTTAGAAGGGCTTCATGTGGTCAGTAGGTCTTGTGGTGGGTCGGGCGTGAGTGTGTCAAGTGAGGGACTTGTGATGGGGAGGTTACATCACGTGAGAGTCATTGGGAGGTGAAGTGCTGGTTGGGTGGGGGGCTTGTGTGGGTTGGATGAGGATTGGTGCTGTCTGTGGTTAGCTATGCAGTTGATTTGGAGTGTGAGGGGGTTTGTAAGCTGGTTGTAGGTGAATGTGTCTTTTGATGGAATTGCTTGTGGAGTGCCAGGCTTCGATGAACTCACGAGCATGATGAGTGGTAGCGTGGCCAATGATTTTTTTGCGTTGCTCCAATTGAACTGGTGCTATTTTGGTGTCAGTGTAGGTAGAGATTAAGGATTTGGCATCGTGGCATTTGACTGCCAGCAGGTGCTCATGGATCCTGCTTTTTAATTGATTTGATGTTTGTCCCATGTAGAATTGGTTGCAATTGTTAAAGTTGTGCTTGACAGCCCGCTGTTATTTGTATTTCAGTTTCCAACTTTTATTTGCAATCTTTTGAGTACAGATTAACAGAGTTGGAAGGGACCTTGTAGGTCATCTAGTCCAACCCTCCACTCAAGCAGGAGACCCTACACCAGTGATGACGAACCTTTTTTTTGTTCTGGTGCCAAAAGGGCGTGTGCGATAGTGCACATGTGTGCCCACACTCATAATACCCTCCCCCCACATACATGCACAACCACCACCCCTGCACTGCCCCTCCCCCACGCATGCACGCAGGCCTCACTGAAGCCTCCGGACTTCTGGTAGGTCCATTGGACTGTTTTTCACCTTCCCCAGGATTCAGGAAAGCCTCTTCAGCCTGTGGATGGTGAAAAATGGGTCATTTTTACCCTCCCCAGGCTCTGGAGGCTTTCCTGAAGCCTGGGGAGGGTGGATACGGCCTCCCCGCACTCTCTGGAAGACTGAAAATCAGCTGCCATAGGGCAATGTCTCGCATGCCCTCAGATATGGCTCCGCGTGCCACCAGTGTCATGTGTGCCATAGATTTGCCACCACGGCCCTACACTATTTCCGACAAATGGCAGAAAACATTTTCTGCTCTGGGTAAATAAAATCTAAGAGTTTTTTCTTGATATGCATTTTTGGTTCAGCATTTCAAATCAAGGCCCTAGAGCTGTGATGGCGAACCAATGGCATGCGTGGCATGTGAGAGCCATATCTGCTGGCACAGGAGCCATTGCCATAGATCAGCCCCAGCGCACATGGACACTCTGGCCAGCTGATTTTCAGCTGTCTACGCCTCCTCCCCTCCCAGAAGTCTCCATGGTCCATTTTGAGGTAAGTAAAGGGCTCGCACTGAGGGTCTGGGAGGGCATTTCTGGCCTCCGAAGGGCCATTTTTCTTGAAAAACTCAAGTGACGAAGCTCCCACAACTTCCGAAGGCAAGCTGTTCCATTGGTTGATTGTTCTACAAAGTACAAGAAGAGTCGTTTTAAGGTCACCAATTAATTGCCACTATTGTTGCTAGTTTTTAAAAAAATATTAGTTCAGGTATCTGGGTATCAGTTTCACATTTGAGAATAAAACCAAGAAATCCCCATATATAACTTGGTTAGATCAAAGGTTGTTACAGGACTTCTGCAGGAGACAAACATAGTTAGTCCTCTGGAAATTCTTGACCAAGTAAAAGCTCTGACCTCAATGATACCAATCCAAATATTATTTATATGACATTTAAATACATTGTAGAAATATTGCTAAAATAAGTTTAATTTTAAGTACAAAACAGGTTAACTTTTGTACTGCACTAACTGCAGTTAACTTTTTTGTCCACTAAGGGGAACCATTTCTCATTTTTCTAAATTACATTTTTTTTCTTCCTCTTTTTGGTAAAAACCATTCAGTACAAAAGCAACTCATCAAGTCCCTTATGCATGTTATCTTAGAGGGACACTGTTATATTTATTGAGGCTTAGTCCTTGATAGAGAGCCAAGTCATTGGCTTGAAGTAGTCCTGAAACGGTCCTAAAATCTGAATACTCTTAGAAAGGAAGAAGCCTCATTGGACATACAGAAATAGAAAACAAATTTTCACAAATTCCAATGGGGATGGAGTTCAGAAGATTCTACCAACCTCCAGTCATATAAAAAAAAATTCTGAGCACTGTATATACAAATGGTTATTTTAAAAAAGGATTTACATCGTAGAAATTTGCAATGAAAATACATTAGAGAAAATTTATGTTAAAAAAAAGAATTTGGAAAATATGCATGTTAAAAAGTGGAGAAATTTGCATAGAAAGGTTCTTGGGATTAGGAAAACTGTTACCATTTATAAATGCAGATTTTTTAAAGGAATCTTTAAAAAACCTTCAATAGCTCAACAGATTAGAATGCTGTGCTATTAAAAACAGCCCATAAAATGATATGATATACTAATAAATATATGGGAACACTAAAATAATAATACATAGAAGTGTATTAAACATTACTAACAGCCCAGTTCTTTGAGAGTTTATAATACAAATACAATATAGTACAATGCAAATATGGTACAATATAATTATGTTGCAACTTTATATAAACTTTCCTTCTAATTATACATAATATTGTCTAAGAGGTATAGGTTACGTTAAGTCATTTCTTCTATAGGTTATCTTGTTAAGACTGCCTAATTTAAGCTAGATCATTTTTGTAATAGTTTCCTTTTATTGAGTATAAGATTGACCTGTTAGTTGATGTTGATTAATTACAGCAGAAGCACTTGAACCTAAAATAATCATTAGTGATCATTTGAGTGGCTGTATACACCCTTTATCTAAGCCCTGAAGTCCAGTTCTTTACCACTTTACAGAAAGTGCAGGAAAAAAAGTAGATTGGAGACAAAAGAAAGAAGATATATCACAGGGGTGTGAAACTCGGGTTTTCATGGCGACGTCACACGACGTATCAGGACTTCCCCCTTTCGCTAAATTGGGCGTGGGTGTGGTCGGCACGTGACGCATCCGACCCAAGATATATCACCCCTGATATATCACTTATGCATTCTAAAAAGGATAGGCAGAGACCCTCCATCTCGCAATTTTAGAATAATCATTTGAAACAAAATGCAGCTAGATTCAAACCTGATACAAAAATGTACTTATTTATTAAAACTCATAACTAAACTAAGGAATGATACAGCTATCATGTGTGATGGAGAAATCGATTTCAGGTCATTTTAAAAGAAAACTGAACAAATTCAGAGGATCAAAGCACCATTGGTTCACTAATCTTTGTGCTCTATTGATATTCTTCTTCCGGCATAACGCAGGGACTACTAAGGAGTATCTCTTATAAGGGCTATCACACTTTCCATTCTTGCGCGCTTCAGAATGCAGTTAATTGATTTGCTGTGCTACACAGCATGCTGGGTTAGAACGTGGCTGGATCCCAAAGGGCTTTTTTTTAAAAAACATTCTTTCAGAAGCTGTTCGCTTAATATATTCAACATCTATTTTGGATCACAAAAAATGAAAATAAGATTATTATCTCCTGCAAAAATGAAATATTATTTAAAGACAATGATATCCATTGAGTTCTTCTGAAATATTATCATTCTTATGAAATGTTAAGTTTAAAAAAAAAAAGAATTCAAATTCCTTGAAAGTTTAATCAACATTATGTTTATGTTTAAAAATATGAAAACTGTCTTGCAACATAGTAGGCATAATTCTGTCTGTCCCAAACATTACTAAAATGTAGGGAAGATTGACAAATGTAATGATCAGCAGCTTCTTGGAAGCAGCAAGGGATCCCTAATGTATCTGAATTATTGTCCCAATTTTGAGTAGTGACTGCTTAGCAATGAAATGACTTCAGGGAATTTCTTTCATGTCAAGAAGGAATAATTTACCATCAAGAGCTACTTTCTAATGGCTTCAAATTGCTGACCCAGTGATGTCAGTGCTGGAAATAAAAGGATTAGTTGAACTGGAGGTATTGTGGTTCTATCCTGCCATATATATATATATATAGTATTATTCGAGATCACCTGGTATCCCAAATATGGGAGGGAGGGTATAGGTATGCAAATCTTGGCGTATTCGGGTCTTTTCCCCGTGTAAGATTGAGAGTATCAAAACGTCAATCTCAATCTTACACGGGAAAAGACCTGAATATGTGAAGACTTGCGCACGCACACACACACACACACGTATACAGATAAGAGAATATGAAAGAGTTATTTAGTTTTTAAAAGTGAGCATAATTTTAAAATTAAACTTGTTTATAATTAAAAGGCACAAATAACAGAATAACAGAGTTGGAAGGGACCGTGGAGGTCTTCTAGTCCAAGCCCCTGCTCAAGCAGAAAACCCTATGCCATTTCAGACAAAAGGTTGTCCAATCTCTTCTTAAAAGTCTCCAGTGTTGGAGCACCCACACCTTCTGGAGGCAAGTTGTTCCACTGGTTCACTGTTCTCACAGTCAGGAAATTTCTCCTTAGTTCTAGGTTGCTTCTCTCCTTGAGAAGTTTCCATCCATTGCTTCCATCCATTGCGTCCTGCCTTCAGGAGCTTGGTAGAATAACTTGACCCCCCTCTTCTTCGTAGCAGCCCCTGAGATATTGGAATACTGCTATCATGTCACCCCTAGTCCTTCTTTTTCATTAAACTACCCAATTCCTGCAACCATTCTTCGTATATTTAAGCCTTCAGTTCCCTAATCATCTTTGTTGTTCTTCCCTGCATTCTTCCTAGAGTCTCAACATCTTTTTTATATCATTGCGATAAAAAATGTAAATAAAGTTCCAAGGGACAACCTTGTCCATAAATTGTACAGTCCTAACATGTGCCGTTTCTTGAAATATAAAGCTAATTTTTAGAAACCATTGAACTTTTTTCTGCTAGTCTGCACATCATTTTTTATCAGGACAGAGAGAAGTTATATTGAAGCCGTTGTCACACTCTGAAGTTAACATGGTTTGGAACAAATACCATTCCATGGGACATACCTGAACCCCACTTCCGGTTTTTCTAGCTTCAGGATCATGTTGGTAAAGTCTGACAGCATAGTGCACATTTCAACAGTGTATATGAACGGCTGCATTCATTACGAAACTTATGAAACTCCACTCCCACTCCAGTACCTGTGAACTGCTTAAAGTGCCCTTGTAAGAAAACATTCATAACAAGCTGAATTGGCCAGACAGGGCCCTGTGGCCAGTAAACCAAACTGATGATATTCTGTGGCCATATCTCAAAGATAATGATTTGCCATGCTGACTAAGGGGAAAGAGATAAATAGTAACAAGGTTATTCAGATTGTGAAAACATTCCAATGTCATATTGTAATTTACACTGCCTTTTCTTGACTTGGTTTTGAAATAAAGTAGGTCAAAGGTGCGATACATAAGCTGTGGTTTATTTTTGCTTAAGGCTGCTCAACAAACTGGCAGTGCTTTGTTGGGAGCTCTAAATTGTTGTTCCATGCCTAATAACATGTTGTAAGTTCAGAGCGATTTGGTTGCTGTAAGTCAGGTTTTTGGCCACAACATTCAACAATCTGTCACCTGTTCATGACATTAAGCCCTAGTCAATTAAAAAGTGAGTCCCCAAATGCTATCCCCACTCAATACAATGATGTTCTACATGGTGTTACCTTTGTATTCTGTGACCCGCTGAGACTGGAAAGCTGCAAATGTATTTAGGAGATTATAAAGGAACAATGTGCATATATTTTGTGAGAGAATTATAGAAAATTTTGCAAGAACTGAATGTCATACCTAGGAAAAGATTTCCTAATTTAGGGGTGTCAAACTCATGACCCGCAGCCCGGATGTGTCACTCACTGGCCACGCCCATGCCCGGTTTAGTGAAAGGAGAAAAAATCACGGTATGTCATGTGATGACATCATTATGTTGCGAGTTTGACACCCCTGTCCTAAATGATGGGCATTTGCTTGAACTTGGCTATGATCTGCTTTACCAGCTATAGGATAAAAAAAAAATACAGACTTGGAATACAGAAATGTATTTTGCGGTCTCAGGAAAAAGATTACATTTCTCCAGGAATAAGGAGCTGAAGAGATCGGAATCGTTTCATTGCTGGCACTGTTTATTTTCCCCCTTTCTTCTTTTAGTATTCTGCTAGAGCATTCAGGATGTTTGCTGAAAGCTTTTGCTGATATGAATTCTTTAGAGCACAATTGTATATGGTAACATTTGTGCTTCAATATTTTAATCTCATGGGAGACGTTCTCTCAGTGAGTTTTTGCTTGCTGCCATCCAGGAGGCGATGAACAGAAGCATCTGTGATCATTTCCAATTGTACTTTGAGAACATCATTATGTATAGAAGATGTCTTCATCAATAAAAGTGAAGGTGAATAAAACATTTCTTGCAATTAACAGGATGGGATGAGACTTCTGTCAGTTGATTCTGGTTTGTATTTACTGCCTTAGGCAATCTAAATATGTATACAAAAGTTAGGAAACATCAATACTGTATTTGTATTGAGACTGCCTTGATGCCTGATATTATATGAAATCAACCTTGAGAAATTGATCTTGTTTATTGTGAAGGGATACAAGAACTCTGCTGTTCCTCTCTTTATTATATCATAATTAATTATTATATTTTCAGTACTTAGATTACACAGGTATGTTTACACTCTGTTTTCTTTTAACCCATTGTGAGATAGGACAGCAAAAAACAACCTAGTACATATTTTTAAACTTTAAAATGAACCAGAATATGGTCTTCCAGGAATGTACAATAAAATGAAACCCTTTCCTAGTTTGGCTTGTTCTCTTTTAAGGACTACATTCACTGCTTGGGAGATCACTGACCTTGCAGTCACAACCAGGAGCATTCCTAATGAGAAGGCAACAAATCAAAGCAATGGGTGGTGACTGGGTGACTGAAGCCTATCCATTCTCAATGTGCATTGCATGCACTGCATACATATGGAATGAGGCTATAATTCTTTAGTAGCACCCATTATGTTGACGTTGTTGACCCAATATCCCAATGTCTCCGGTCATAACATGTTGTTTTAAATTTTGACCATTTCTCTAATGTTAGGTATTTCTAGAAGCATCTAATCATGTTAGAGTGATCTATATGTCCTGGAAATTTCCAGGTTGGAAATTTATATACAAGACTTCCCTTGAAGATGATTTGGAGTCTGCAAGCACATAGATTAACCATCAGACTCATATTTCACACAAATTATAAAAGAACTGTACTGTTTTTGGAACCTAGCTACTCTTGGGCCAAAGTCAAGCATTAGTGGTTACTTCTAATATCCTGGAAGGCTCTGAACTCAATATCTGGTGGAGTATCTTTTCATACAGTATATCAACTACCCTTGTCTTAAAACCTTCTACAAAGAACTCCTAGTGCATCTCTTACATGTCAAGAAAGGCATGGTAGCCATAGAAGACAACACATTATGGTAGCACCATAATTTTGCAAAGAGAAGGGCATAGCAGGGAAGAAGCCCACAGTGTCAACATCTGAGGAGAAGACAGAGACAAAAGAGCACTTTAAAAAGATTGGAGGTAAAACATCAAGCAATTGGTAGTGTTCTTTCCTACATTGCAGATTAAATATTCTGTGACACTGTGGGGAAAAAACAAAACCATCAAATATCCAGTTTATCTCCTGAAGCAGTAATAGGGAGAGGGCAGATCTTCTCCCTTTTTTGGAGACTTGTCTGCAATGTTCATTTTTGGTTTTCCTGATGGAAATGCTGGAATCATGGGGACATTCTGGATTGCCCAAGGAATCCCCCGACATCTAAAATAATATTAGTTATCTTCATCACTTTATCAAGTAGTAAAGATGTATTCACAAAGGCAGGAATTTACATCATTAATGAACAAAGCATAACATGTTATTTGCACATTATTTTTTCCCAATGAAATACATGAGAAAGAAAATCAGCCTGGTGAGAAATTTTATCACCTCTCTGATTCTATCCCAAGGTGGTATTATTAAATTGGGTAGAGGACCTCAAGAAAAATTTCCTTTTTCTCTGGGTACAATCTTGGCAATGACAGGAGATGATTATGGAATGTAACCTGGGGGAAGCTTTCTGTAAAATGTTAGTATATTACATAAAGCCCAACTCTAGCTAAAGATAAAGCACTAGCCTCAGAGTTTGCAGAGATTTGGCTGATATATTGCAAAATATAATTACATATTGACAGGTGATAATTCCTCTCAAAAGGGAATAAATTGATAGTCGTTGAAATGAACTTTAACCTGGATAATTCCAGAGAAGAAAATAAATATTGGTGCAGCAATTTTACCATCGGATCCTGATCAATCTGTTTTATACTGAGCCAGACGGTTAGAATGAGCTCTTCTGGATTTTAAATAGAAGTATTTCCCTGATGTATTACATTAGCTCCTTTCAGCTAGAGATGGGGGGGGAACACCCTTTTGTGCACAAGGCAAATGCTGAGCCATTGAAAACAGCAATCTCTGTAGCCAACTGTGATGATGCCCAAATAACAATACACATACAATGATGTAATCACACAGATGGTACTAATTATGCATTTGTGTAGGGACATCTGACACAACCATGTAAATCACAGCATTTGTATAATTATGTCATTCTGCCTGTGTTACTCATTGTCTCCCCTTGTCCCTGTGAGGATGCCCACATTGAAACTTAAGCATTCTTCCTCTCCTCCACAATTCTCAAGGATCTTGAAGAAGTAAAATAGTCAATACGTTATGGCTATCTTCACCCTCACTCTGCACGGATCAATTCTTAAACAAATATAATCCCTCTATTAGCTACCTCATTTAAATATAAGAGAGTCAATTTGGCACAGTGGTTAAGGTCCTGATGTAAAAACAAGGAGATGATAAGTTCTAGTCCCACCTTAGATATGAAAATCATCTGGGAGACTTTGAGCAAATCCTCCTCACGGTTGCTGTTATAGGGGAAATAAAAGGAGGAAGAAGTATCATGCATGTTCCCCAGCCTGAGCTACTTATAAAAATAATAAAGGTCAGATAATAATATATAAAATCCTTAAAATCAAATCCATAAGGGAAAACGTCCTGATGGTAAGATCTGTAGAACAATCCAGCTATGGAAATCGTGGGTTCTCTATCTCTGGTGTTTTTAAAGAAGAGAATGGATAGTTGTCTTTCCCAAATGGTTTAAATGGCTGTCTTGAATGCTGAAGAGCATTGGACACGTGGTCTCTTCTAGTTCTATAACTCTGTGATTCTAGGATATAGGTGAGCTATATTATTTCAACATGTATAAAAACAGGTGGCAAAGACTTGTGAAGAGGAAGATGGTGATGCCCATGATAGAAGCCTCTTAAGTTGGACTCTTATTTTCTACGATCTCTGGGATAGATGCTCAAAAAGTGAAAGGGAATGATGGCCACCATTTGAACTCTGCCCTCATTCCACCTAAAAGGCCATTGCCACTAACTGCCTTGTGAGAAGGATCCCAAAAGTTTGTTTCTTTTTAAATAACGGTGGTTGCCTTTTTATTTTAAATTGTTTATATTACTGATAAACTACTTTAGGAGGAATTTTATCCTGAAAAATAGAGACAATAACTGGTAAATAAATACAACTCCACTGGAACAGGGTTTTTTTTTTAAACAAAAGGTTTGTTGCACTGGATTGCACAGGTTAATGCATTTTTAAAAATAACCTAACTCCTGCTCCAGCGTTTTGTTAATTTTTTTGTGCATGGGAATAAGGATGGGGCAGAACTCTGTATGTTTATAGTATATGATAAACATAAAGAGAATAATAAACGGTAAACATAATGGTAAACATACAGTGCATAAGCACACCAACCTGCCTACTGTCCCTGTCCTAATGTCCCCATGTATTTGTAACCATCTCATGTATTCATAACCATGTTTATACATTTTACGTATTTATGTAATCTTCTATATGTTTGACAAAATAAATAAATAAATAAATAAATAAATAAATAAGTAAGTAAATAAATAAGTAAGTAAGTAAGTAAGTAAGTAAATAAATAAATAAATAAATAAATAAATAAACAAGCAAACAAACAAACAAACAAACAAACAAATAAATAAATAAATTTACCTTGCAGAGCCTTTATTCATGCAGGGGAAAATATTCATGAAATTGTGTCAAGGGCTTCTTTTAGGCCTCCATATTAAACTCTGCAAGGGTAATGACTGAAGAATGTATGGCATAGCGGGGTCAGTATCCATTGCTCCATTTTTCTAATTTCATGTGACTTAGTATCTGTTTCAGCTGTACCTAAAAGGAGGAAAATATTAATCCCTTGTTAAGATAAAATTTAAAGATTATTTCAGGCTGAGGCATTTTTTCTTTATATGTTTTCCCGAGAATGGGAATTTGATTTGAGTAAGATTTAGGGAAGGAGGGTTTTGTAAGCGCAACCAAAATAAGACTTATTTACTGGAAATCATTATAGGAATATGAAAGCCTAGCACCTAGATAAGGAGGACCTTTCAAGAGCACATTCTCGGTGCATGATTTACCGGGAAAGAAAGGCAAGAAACTAATACATTAGGCCAAGAGCAGGCAGAGTGACAGATAAAAAAAGGAGAAAAAGAGTAAATCCTTGACTATCTAGCCCATTGTTGGTACCCGATGGTCAATAAATCATGAGGTCCTGAAGAGTCGGTGCCATTGGAATTGGGTACCCAACAAAAGTAAAAAATAAATATTTCTCAACTTCAGCAACTTTAAGATATGTGGAGTTCAACTCCACACTGTGGTAGCTGCAGGAGTTTATTTGGGAATGTTAAAGAAATGATTTGCCGTTGTATTCCTGTGGGATTTCTTTCTTTCTTTCTTAACTTTCCCATTTAGCCAACAGCCCTAGAATTCCCAAGTGTTCCCTGTCCAAATAGTAGCCCTGGCCAGTCAGGCTTAGCTTTGAACATCACTTCTGTGCTTCCATCTGGTGAGGTTTATTAAGAGAACCCTTGAAAATGTAAGATGATTGTTTCCTCCCACTCTTTGACATTTAAAGAAAAAAAAACACCCTTTATTTGTTTCTCCATATTGATGTCACAGTGTGCATTTAATTTGCTCCCTTTCTTACCTTTCTTATGTATTTCAGTGCTAATTTTGATTTTAAAAATTGAGGGGTTGGTCCCTAGGGGGGGTTCCAGCTTATTGAAAACAGAAAATACGTTCTCCACCTTGAAAACAAATATACAGTAATTTTTCCTTAGTTCCTCACAGTTAAATCTAGATTATTATCTTCTATGAAACAGGGTCTCATTATTTTTCAGTTTATGAATCATAAGGTATTTTCTTGTAACTAAGTGGAAAAAAATAAAGAGACATAAAACAGCGTGTTAGGGGTTATATAATAAAAGGGCTGATTACAATTCATTCAAAGCTTTTTGGGGGAAAGCTTTGGCCCTTTGGAAAAGCTCAGGAGCGCTTTTGTTGGGGGGGTAGAGGCCAGGTTTGATTGTTCTCATGCATTGATAAGTGTCAGTCCAAAGAGGAGGAGAGACTATTTGCAGGATGCAGTTCTGGTTGTGAAGATGGACTTTGTCCCTGACCAATTTACAGTTGTCATTTCACCAGAAATTGCAAGGAGCTTTCTTTCTTTCTTTTCTTTTTTTGCTCTGACAAAAATGGAGCTTTCTCTTTCACTTCCTCCATTCTGTCTAAAACAGCGGTCCACGACCTTTCTGACTCTGTGGACTGGCGATGGGGGGGGGGAGGGGATAGTTTCACACACGCCCCTGACGCTTGTGCATATGGAACTTCTTGCACTCGCCTGCTCGCCTGCTGCTTGCTCAGTTTGGTTCCTAATGGGCTGTGGCCCAGTACCAGGCCACAGATGGGGCTTGGGGACCCCCTGCTCTAAAAGAGTCTAGTAGCCCCTTTGCCAGTGAACAATTCTTACTATTTAATAAAATCTTACTAATTAATACAGGGACTCCTGATGTTTTGCCGCCATGGGTCTCCTCGTATAACATTCTGCCTAAAGCATTTGCAGATTTGAAGAAGGAAAACAGGTTCGTAGTAGAAGACATTGGCATAGATCCTGACATCCTGAGAACAGACATAATTCACTGGCCATGTCCACCATAAATGGGTGCAATTGTACCGTCACCCTTTTCCAGTCTTCTTTGTCCTCCAGAAAACTGTCTGAAGGGTTGGTATGTTCTCTCTAAACATGTAGTCTAAATGTGTAGTCGCATCCGAAATGCTAACGGTTTGCTGCAGGCAGTTTCACAACACGACTATCCTATACAATGAAACAATCCTTCCTACTCCCTCTGTCCCCCCATCACCCCAGCTTAGCTATCTCTTTTTTTGGGGGGGAAGGTCAACACAGCTCTAAACAAATCCAACCACCCACATTTATTTTCTAAAAAGTTCTACATATGTATGATAAATGAATGAGTGAGTGAGTGAACGAATGAATGAACTGAAAGGATAGATGGATGGATGTTTGGATGTTTGGTCAGGGAATATTAGAAAAAACAAAGGTGCTGAAAGATGGTTTGGTGCACCTATATATTTACATTAAAAGGAACTTTGAAAAAAGTGGGGTAAAGATACAGAGAATATCTGAATGTGTTAAATGGGTGAGGCTTCAGAAGGTACCGGGCCAAAATGCTTGGCTGCTGAATGCTGTTAGATCAATGGCCTTTAAAGTGATTGAAAGAGACTTTCTACTCTCAGCTTGTTTTAGGCTTATCTGTAACGCAGCCAGGTTACTAATGACTTCACACAGTTCTGATCCACATCATGGTGGACCTGATGGTGAATCTGGTCCTCTACTAATCATTCCAGATAAGTTGACTCATAAGTTGGGATGCCGTTGCCAAGATCTGTGCCTTTGCCCATGCCAGATTGTGTAAAATTAACAAGGGTTTCATTTAATTTAACATTTAATTTTAACTTAACATTTAATATAATTTAACAAGGGTTCTGCAATGAGCTCACCTTTTCACGTCACTGGATGTTTGTCCTTCAATAACCAAGAAATAGAGTACAGGATGGCCGAGTATTTATGGAGTAGGTACATATTTTAGGAAAAGAGATATCTCAGTGCATAGAGTATATATTATGATTGACGAAAACAAATAAGTAATGAGGAATGCACACAACCATTAAAATCAGAATCTCTGCCATAGGTTCTGTATTTTAACATTTCCATTTGCACCATTATTTATATCTCTGTTTTAAACATTCCTTTTGTAAATAAAAATGTCTAATCTTCTAATAACATAAAAACAGAGCAAAATGTACTTACTTAGGAATTAAACTGGGCTACTAAACAGAATGTTATTATTAGCATGGGAAAATATTCCTAGTATTTTATTACCTACCATTTAACACATTCAGATGTTCTCTGTCTTGCATTGCTCCCAAGAGGATGTTACGACAAACATTTTATACCTGTAAACATGTAGATATAATGATATCTGTACTAACTCTTTGATGTATTTACTAGGCACTCTGGCAAAATAAAGCACACTGAATCACCACCTGTAAACTACCAATTCAGAACTGTATGCTTTTATTCTACCTTTCAACAAGGAAAGTGAATTTGCATTGCTCCTTAATGAATCATCTGTAGTTCTGGTCTTGCTTCAAAGTATTAAGGTCAAGATTGACTTAGATGAGAAAGTTGTACTTTTCTGTCCAAAAATTTGAGTATGCTTGTTAATTATGAACATGAATTTCAAGCTGCTGTATAGTAATAGCAGAAATTATAATGGCAATACATTTATGATTGCTCCTTTATTTAATTTAGCAAAAGGGAGGTGAGAAGTGTTTTTTAATACTTCAAAAAGCTGAAGGCAGCAAATTGGCTATTAACATGATTATGAAATATTACCAAAATGGTCTTATCTTATCTCTACAAAGGACACTTACAGAGGCAGTATAAAGGGTGGAATTAAAGATGAAATTTAAATGAATATTTTCCCAAGAGTTCAGAATAGAAGTGCATATGCAGCCCAGGCAGTATGGGAAAGGCTTTTTAATTTTTTTCCCAGGCTGGGTAATCTTGTTCAAAATATTATATCTTTGGTTCGGCGAGAGGAGAAATATTTCCGACTCAAGGGCTAATATTTTTCTATTGCATCAGGGGCATGGCTTCGGGAGATGGAATCTGAAGATTTGAGAACTCAGCTGATCTAGCCCTCAATCCATTATGTTTTGGTGATACATAAAATCCATGGGGAGTTTTGGCAAATGACCTCCATTTTATGTGTCAGTATTTCCTCTAGTGGGATGAAAGATGCGTGATGATCAGTGGCCTCATCATTGCCTTCTCTAGCATTTGTACTTGATTTAAAACTATAGAATTCAAGTCAAGTGTGTCTTATCTCACTGATTTTAATGTGTACCAAGTTAATTCTGACCCACCACTACCCCTCACAGAAAACTACTCAAAACTATTACAGCACCCACTTCTCTGTGTAGTACAGGTAGTCCTCGACTTACAACCACAATTGAGCCCAGAATTTATGTTGCTAAGTGAGTAATTTGTTAAGTGAGTTTTGCCCCATTTTATAACTTCTTGCCACATTTGTTAAGGGAATCACTACAGTTGTTAAATTAGTATCACGATTGTTAAGTGAGCTTGGCTTCCCCATTGACTTTGCTTGTCAGACAGTTACAAAAGATGATCACATGGCCCTGGGACACTGCAACCATCTTATGAACCAGTTGTCAAGCATCCAAATGTAAATCATGTGACCAGGAGGATGCTGTAACAGTCAAAAGTATGAAAATGGTCATAAGTCACTTTTTTCAGCACCATTGTAACTTCAAACGGTTACTAAATGAACTGTTGTAAGTCAAGGACTATCTGTATATGTCTTTCTCAACCTAAAGAAATCCAACAATATTTTTGCTAATCCACTATTTCCATATTAAATATGTAAATATTAAATAAATAGAATCTCTAGAGGATCCTTTACTGTATATGCTAAAAGTAATAACCCCATTAACCTCTCAGGACAATGTTAAAAAGGGTGAGAAAAATAATAATAATGACAATAATAACAATATAGGATATATAACAACAACAACAACAACAACCTTACATGGGCATGGCTTAAGATGGGAGCCATCAAGAAAGAAATGGAAGGTTTAATACTCGTTGCTCAAGAACAAGCACTACAAACTAATGTCATGAAAGCGAAGATACAAAAATCCACCGACAATCCAAACTGCCGACTATGCAACAACAAAGTTGAAACTGTTTCAC
>JANHFT010007993.1:15990-26300 GCA_032467955.1 Pseudoxenodon macrops | reverse complement strand
ATTAAGGAGAAACTTCCTAACAGTGAGAACAATTAACCAGTGGAACAGTATGCCACCAGAAGTTGTGGGTGCTTCATCACTGGAGGGTTTTAAGAAGAGACTGGACAGTCACTTGTCTGAAATGATATAGGGTCTCCTGCTTGAGCAGGGGCTGGACTAGAAGACCTCCAAGGTCCCTTCCAGCTCTGTTTTGATCCCGATTCTTATCCTTTTACAGTTCCTGGATCCAATTCCTTTCTCCCAATCTAAGTCCACAGCTACTCAAAGTTTAAACTTGTCATGGCATTTTTATGCAATTGCCAGAAAATCTACAAAACACTGAAATGCATTTGCAGTAAAAATCTTACAGTTTCAATTATGACTTTTCTAGCCCATCTTTTTTGCTCAATTTCACTCTGTCTGTGACTATTAATTAAAGATACCAATCATTTAATAGCAAGTGAAAGATTTCTTCTGTTTCGAAGAACAAATGGTGACAGGCAGAATGTAAAAGTGCACTCTGGGTTTAAAGTTTCTGCACTCCAGTTAATTACTTACTGTGATATTTGTTTTGCATGATTTTCTTTTCCCAGTAATTGAATGTATCACTGAGTGACTTTAATGTAATGCTTGTTGGCTGACTATATTTGTTATGTATCGTCAGGTATGTATGGCCTACAGCTCCTTGGATCTTGCTTGGTGTCTGCTGTGCTGATAATTCATTACTAGTTTCACACATTTTTTAGAACATAGTAGGGAGTAGATAATTTTGTGAGGCATCAAGTCTTCACCTTTTTAGTGTGTCTGTGTGCGTGTGTGCGTGCGTGTGTCTGTGCAGATGTCTGTATAATTAAAGTAACAATTTGATGCACACTTACCTGAGAGCTAATATTATTGAATATTAAGATAAAAGAGCACAAGCTTTGCATGCAGAAAATTTCAAATTAATCTTCAGGTGGTCCTGAGAAAGAAGCCCATAGATCAGGGGTGTCAAACTCAAGGCCTGTGGGCTGGATTCAGCCTGTGGGGTGCTTAGATCTGGCCCAAGGGGCTGCCCTAGAAACAGTGAAGGACTGGTCCATGGTGCCACTGCCAGTGAAAACAGAGCTCAGGATGGCCGCATGCAGCCTCCTGAGCTACATTTTCACTGGCAGAGACTTGCAGGAGGCTGTCACAGCTGAAAACGGAGCTTGGGACCCCCTTTTTTGCTGGCAGAGTGCTTGGGCCACCACAGGTGCCCCCAACACAAGTGATGTCAAGCTAGCCATTCCCACCCTGGCCACACCCACCCAGTTCACCAAGCCCCAAACACAACCGTGATGCGTCCCGCAATGAAATTGAGTTTGACACCCCTGCCATAGATGATAGGACCGATGGAGAAAATGCAGCTCTCTATCATTTTCTTCCTCGCAAAACTTTGGAAAAGTTGGTGGAGGGCAGGCTTTTTCCTACTATTTTCAACCTTGAGGGCTTAGCTTCCTCAAACTTTTGTGTGGAATGAGCAATGTATTTGCATGTCTTTGCTCAGTTCACTTTCTGGATTGAAGATGCAGAAGCCACTGCTTTCCTTTCCCCCTCATTAGATTGGCTGATCCTTGAGAATAGTGACTACTGGCCACAATGTGCCATTTGGGGCATGAAGGTTATTGAAAGGGAATCCAAATGTTATTCTTCATCCTCCATGAATCTGGAAGATTTTGTCATTTGTAATAAATAAGGCATATCCAATGGAAAACATTTCAACTATAGCCCATGAATTATCTAAACAATACTCTTTGGGTTTTACTCCAAATAATCATTATTTGTTCAGCATATTCTTTTTGATAACAGTCTATCACAAACAACTCAACCCAGAATTTTCACTCAAGGTACAAATGACCAGACTCAATTTATCCCTACTTTGGACACATTTATATGAAGACTCAGCTCTCTGGAGAAGGTTCTAATACTGGGGAAGATAGATAGGAACAAGAAAAGGATGACCATCAGCAGCCAGATAGATGGATTCAGTGGTAATGGTCATATGTACCCTGTTGGAAGACCTGAAATGAAAGACCAGGTTAGGGACAGATTGTCATGGAGAATATCATATAGATGCTGTATCTAGATGATTACTAGGACTCAACAACAACTTGATGGTGGAATGGAGGACACTGAATTGCTCACTTTTGGTGTAGTTGCACATGCAATATAACAGGGTTTCCCGAAAAAGAATAGTATGTGTCTTCATTCCAGATGTGTTCTCTGAAAGCTTCCGATTTACTTATAGATTGCTTAGCATAAACCACAGTATCCTTTCCTCTCCTCTCTCTCCTCTCCTCTCTCTTCTGTCCCTTCCTGATCTCTTCTTCCCACTTTTCTCCCTTTAGCAGGATCAACCAACCATCACTTCTTAAACCAGAGTATCATAGGGTTTTTTCTAAATAAATACTTTTGCAACAAAGCCTCTACACTAATGTATTTTTTCTTCTCATACATATTCTATTACACTGCATGCAGGCTATGAGCATGAGATTTCCTCTTAGTTCCTCACAGTTGCTGAGGTATTTATTACTATAATTTTGACAGCTGTTTTCAACACCCAATTTGAAGTAGTAAAAGAACATATACAGAAAGGGGTTTCCTTCTAGTGATTCCCTACTAAAAGGAAAGGGCCATGTAATTAAAACAAGACTAGTGTGAAAGAGTTGAGAATAGGCATGGAGTTTGGTAGCACCACTAACCAATTTTATTAGGGGGTAATGTCAAAGGTGTTACCAGGTTCTGTGTCTATTGTGGCATATACTAAGCTGTTCTTTCCCCCACCTAAACAATTAGGAGTCATCAGTATTTCCAAGTGAAGCTGAATGCTTGCAGAAGAAGAAAAAAAATGCAAAAAAAAGATGAGATATCGTCCTCAAAGTATAGTATAATAAAGTTAGAATACCTACAGAATAGAAACACCTGTGGGGGGAGGAAGAAAGGGTGCAACATTAATAAAGACATTCCCACTGCCGCATTTGATGTGAACAAAACTTCTTTAAATCAAACCATTGCTGAAGAACACTGTAGGTGCAATCTGATTTTATCTACAGCAGTAGAAAGCAACAACGAGGCATAAGCCTAGACTTATATAAAGGCTTTGGAACTTAATTAGAAAGTAAACTTGGTCATCTCTACAAAAGGAAGTTTTGATAACTATGATCCCCAGTGGAAGGTCCATCCATTTAATCAGATATTTTGAAGAGAGTTCCTGCCTTTCGAGTGAACTTCTGCTGATGGCAAATGGCTGGAGAACATTGACATTTGCTAAGGTCTTAGCTTTTAATTATAGTCAGACATCAGGTTATGAGATAAATCAGCCTTTAGATTTCATGAGGTCATGAAATGTCTTCTGGAAGTCTATACGACACCTACACTGAGCTGAGGATCTTTGTGGATGAGAAAGATCTTTTCAAAAAGCCATTCAACCCATATAAGAACTTGCTTTTGTAATATAATTGTAAAAATCTGTGAGAGTGTCCTTGAGAGGCAGGAAGAGAAGGGGGCGAGAGATGGGAGGGCTGCTTTCAGACTTGCAAGGTACTATTAGTACTTAGAGTTGGAGCTTCCGGTCTCAGCTACTTGTAAAAATGGATATCAATCTTTCATTCAAAGTATATCTTTTCCCCATCTCACATTTATAGTCCAAGAGATTAGTGAGGCGTCTGAGGCGTTTGCAAACCCCTATTTCTTTTGCAGGCTAGCTGCCTCTTACTGATCATTGTCGTTGTCTGCTGCTGCTGGTGCTCTACTTATCTCACAAAGCCATTCTCACAAATCATTACCATAATACATCGAGGTTGAGAATTGTGGGAGTTAATCAATTTCTTTACTAATATTACCTATTATTTTATTGAAATAACAATGATGAGAATAGGCTTCATATTCTCTTAATAAGTGGTGGGTGATGTTATAAATCCCTAGTAAAGAACAACAACAACAACAGCAACATAACAGCAGCAGCAGCAGCAGCAGCAACAACAACAACAACAATAATAATAATAATCACCACCACCACCACCATCACCACCATCATCATTTTAGCCATTGTCTAGCCACTGCAGATTGAAGATCTCTACCACTGCTGTGGCCTAGAGGTGGAGCTTTTGCCTCACAATCAGGAGGTTGTGAGTTTGATCCTAGGTAGAGGCAGATGTAAGATTCTCCTGCTTTGGCAGTGGGCTGAACTAGATGACCTGCAAGGTCCCTTCCAACTCTGTTAATCTGTTAAAAAAAACCACATGTTTCCAACCTATACAGCCCTGAATATATCTGGCAAAGTAGAAAAGACAATATTTTGATGAACTGTGGTATATATCCTTAATGTAAATGTATCATTTCTATTGGTAGCTGTGCTTCCAATTACAGGTAGTCCTTGACTTACAACAGTTCAATTAGTGACTGTTTGAAGTTACAATGGGGTCATTCCATGTCAAGTGGTATGATTTCAGAAAAGTTCCGAGCTCGACCATCAAGGACTTTGATGAAATTTGGTGTGAACATGCACACATGTCCCATGTCCCCAATGAACATGCACACATGTCCCCAATGAACATTGGTAAAGTGTTACGTTTACCAATGCAATACTTGCAGAGATATAGTCATTTGTATGACCCCATACCGCAGCCTTTGACAGTATGACTCTGAGGTTTCAGCAACTTTGAGACATAATATCTGCGGCGATATTTTGTTGAGAGAAACAAAACTTGGCCATCTTGTACAACTTGTAGTGCTCTATTAAACAAAATAATAAAAACATTCTTATGAGCGATCTCCATCTAGATAATTTGGAGCAAAGTTGGCCAAAAATGACTGTGGCACGAAAAAAGGGTAAAGTTTGGCTTTTTATATCTCTGGAAGGAAAGATATGAGAATCGTGAAACTTTGTACATAATAACTTAGCAACACAAGGTTTTTGAATATAACATTTCATTCTCCTACTGCTTTCCAATAGTTCACAAATTGAGTGTAAAGTTGACATTTTTTGTAAAAACGCCAAAAACAGGGTATTTTCAGCCTGCTCTTACAAAAAAAAAGACCTTCTGGAAACTCTGTTAATTCATTCTCATTAGAAAGAGCATGTTTTAAACCCCCTTAGAAAGTAGGGCTGGTGTTTCCTCACTGATTTATAAAGCCCTAAAAATAGGGACAAAGTTTAGGACATTGCTATGGCAGCGTCACATGCATTGTATTATTGTTTCGTCTTGTTTGTTTTATATAGACATCATTACTATTATTTTGCTTTGGTCCATGGTCAC
Organism: Pseudoxenodon macrops; assembly: GCA_032467955.1. Taxonomy (NCBI): domain Eukaryota; kingdom Metazoa; phylum Chordata; class Lepidosauria; order Squamata; family Pseudoxenodontidae; genus Pseudoxenodon; species Pseudoxenodon macrops. Next base: position 21,042 of record JANHFT010007993.1, on the reverse strand, counting down.
ATTGTCATTACCAGTTCAGGCACCTGACCCAGTAACCCCATCACCATAGGGGGAACGCCCAATAGCCATGCAATACTAGCCATGGATGGGTTTCTTGGTTCAGGATCCCAAGCCTGTAGTTTGGTTTCTTCCTTGAGCCTTTTGGGGGTATCTGTACAGTTTCCAAGCTGACAACTGGGCAGCTTATCCTAGGTTCCCAAGCCTAAAGTGGGTATCTTATATGATTTCCAAGCTGAAGTCCATACTGTTCATATAGCCAATTTCCAACGATCACTTATTTATTATTGAATTTACACGCCGCATTCTTTAGCGTTGTTTCTGGGAATTGATACTGTCGACCTGATGACGTGACTGAAGGCACTGGAAGCACATAAATAAGATGTGGTTCTGGAACCCAACAAACATCTTGTTTTTCAGGCACAAATGTGGCAAGAAAGGTCCCAAGATGGAGAAAAGCTCACTTACCAAACTTCTCATTTAGCAAAAACAATTTTTGGGCTCAATTGTGGTCGTAAGTTGAGGATTACCTGTACTGCTACTATGATTACCAAGTACCAAGGCCACTATAATTATAGGTACTGCTGTGGTTGTACCAAAATGGCACCTATCCAGATTGGTGCGGGCAAATGTCTGGATAGATAGTTGTCTAACTTGATGCCTAATTCAATCTTTCTCTGCTTTCCTAGCTCTCAGGCAACCAATGTGATCAGGCAATGTATTCATACCATGGCAGACAGATCTATTTCCTAGAGTGGGAAAGGTGGAAGTCCACCCATTGAGGTTTTGCCATGGTGAAAGAAACCTCTATGTTATAACACATCACCTTGTGAGTATGGAACTGGAAGCCTTCTTAAAAGAAACAAAGCAGGCTCAGCACGAGAGAGCAGTCTGTTTCTTCATGGGATAAAGGATGTCAGACAGAGGTGGGTTCTGAATTTTCCTACTACCGGTCCGCTCAGGGTCGTGTCTCGGGTGCACACGCATGCAGGGCAGTCAAAAACTAGCTTCTGTGTATGCACAGAAGCAAAAATTAGTTTCTGCACATGTGCAGAAGCAGAATCCAAGATTCACAGAGCCACCGACAGAACCGGCTTCGTGATGTCACCGCGGAGTTACTACCTACTCTATCGAACCGGATAGAACTGGTAGGAACCCACCTCTGATGTAGATCTCTTAATATATACATCTAGGAGCAGAGTGGGACGAATTCTTTTTTTTTTTAACCAGTTCTAGAATAAGCAGAGTGAAATGTGTACGCATTTGCCAAAGATCACAAATGAACACAGGACACTCTTAATAAAAGGAAAGACAGACGGGCTGTCTTTCATTCTGAAGGCTTCATTGGCTTTTTGCCATTATCCAAACCCCAGGGAAGGCAGGAAACCCTCTGCTTTCAGTCTGCATTATAATTATTCCATTTAAATTACTCTCCACCGTGAACAGAGAACCATCGAACACAGAAGCACTGGGATGACAATTGCCCCTTTTCATTTTTTATTTCAACCTGCAAAGATAACACTGTGCACAAAAATAGCCCCGCTGAGTCTATATATGCAGACTAGTCTCTTAACTGGATCCCCATCAGCCCAGTAATAGGCAGGCCAGATGGCAAAGTACAGTGATGCTTGTTTAACTCCACATAGCTCCAGCAAAGCTGTGAAGTACCCTCTGTTTCAGAGCAGGAAGAAAGACTTCAGAGGTGCAATTTTGCTATGGAAAAGTTTTGCTAATTTTCTAGCAAAGCACCAACAGATATTGTACTGAAATGTTTAATGACTCTGATTGGGTCATTCAATGAACTAAAGCCTGGGATCATCTATTGCACTGAGCTATAAATTGCTTTGTTTGGGTTTGGCTCTGCGTTATCTGGAAATCCAACCATGGTGATTTATGAACTATGGCTTGTTTTATTTATTCATAACTCTGAACCCATTTATTTAGCATTAAAGCAATTGCAATGATTAATACCCATGATGCTACGTGTACTTAGAATTGTTCAACAAGCTTCGTGATACACAGCACACAAAATTGAGATTGTACCACAGAGTTAAATACTAGAGGGCAATTATCCTTCCTAGTTAAAAATTCTGTAGAGGGAGTTGGAAGCAGCTTAATTTCTGCCTAGGCTTTAGGATAGCCAATATCCAAAATGCTCCTTTGATGGCCAGCTGAGGAATTTTGATAGTGAAGAGTTACTAAATCTTGGATACCCTTCATTCAGTTGGATGAGTGCAAGAGTGAATCAGTTTTACAGCTGGTTGATCAGAGTCTTGGGAAATGAATGAATAAGCCTTTATTGCTATCTTTAATGAACCAGCAAAAATCACAAACACACTTGCAGAACTGCAAGGATAAGCTTTTAGGGGGGAAATTATGCTTTGAAGGACAGTATGAAAAAGATGCCTCTTGCACTGGGGATGTAAGCATTATGATAGCCTTGTATGCCATGCCTGGAACAGCAATGTTCTGCTTGTATTAACCCAGGACCTTAGCAAAATATTTTCTTCCCCTACAGCTATGTAATTCAGCAATGACCCTGTCTAAGTTGAATCCAGGGTTGCTGTAATTCTTTTTAATGAACTCTTAAGGAATGGACATTAAATGCTGGAAATGACAGGATCGGATTAATAAAATTTATAATTCTTAAAGTGTAGATAGTCTATATAACCCAGTGTTTGTCTTGGGCTCCAGATTGCTGAAGGAGTTTTGCCCTTAAATGAGAACTACACGGTATGCACATCAGGAAGAGACAAAACAGAGAATGAGAGATTCTTTTGGCTTTATGATTTGCATTCTAATCATCTTTCTGTTTTTCTTGAACGTAGCAAGCTTCCCTATAATTTCTTCCTATCTGTCTTCATCATTTTCTACACTGTAGTGAAATTCTTCTAAAGAGTCCTATTTCAGCCTGACAGTTTTGCTGAGGGCTGTTTCCAAAGGGTATGTGAAATTCAAATCTCTTGGACAAGTTTTACCTGTGGCCAAAGTAAACTGAATGTCGGCAAACTCATTATCTTCAACTTCAGCATCAATTCAGTAGATCACAGAAATGTGAATGTTCTCTAAGTGCTATTTTAGAGGCCTTTCCTCAACCAATTTATCCTGTTTCTCCTTCTGCCTTTACATTTTTACAGTCCTATGCCACACATCTACTTTTCGGGTTCTTCAAAATGCTCCCTTTCTTCCTCCTCTTCTTTTAACTGAAGGTCACATTTGGTCGCTGAGGGGTGTGGAGGGAGCAGCCTCCAATATGTATGGCAAAGCCTAAAAATAATGTTAATTTAAATGAAAAGATATGTATATAATTAGCACATGGCTGTTCTTTTTGTATTCAATACATTTTCTCTTCTGTCTCGTTAAAAAATAGTTAGGTAGCAAGGTAGCAGATGGAAAAGCTAAAGAAGGTTCCAAAATGAAAACAAAAAGTTTTCATTTTCCCTCTTTCCTTCATCCGATTTCATCTTTGCTCAATCAACGTTTCCATCTGCTACTGGCCTGTGGTGACATGTCAAAAGTTTAAATTGCATTACAATAGCAGCGATAGGAGTTATTGATTTAAGAATTTTTGACATGCTGGAATTCTGGAAATAGAATCTTGACACATCTGGAGACGAGCAAACTGGAACAGATTAAGATTCATCATACTGCATATTGGACGGTAAATGGTGGCAAATAAAGAAATAGTGCTTAAAGTTGACGTTAAAGTGAATACAGCAAGGGGATGACAACAACACAATCACTTTCCAGAACCAATTTGCCCCCAGTGAGTGGCTTTGTGGAAAGACCTCTTCCACAAGGAATGATATGGACATCATATTTGGGTCTCATCCTTCCCTGATGCTTTGTTGCTGCACAATACACCTGGCAATGCTTTGAGAGGTATCTGAGTTTGACTCAGAAAAAGGGAAAGGGAATGTTGAGCTTTTACAGAAAAGATACAAGTCCCGGAAAAGTAGAAAGTGTGATTTTTTTTGATACCACTCTCTCTTGGTTGTGTTAAGTATAAATTGAAGTAGAGATGGGCTTTGAAAAGTTTATCTAACTGCATCAAACACTCCACGTTTAAGACATCAGTCTTAAAGGTCTAATTACTGATTTATCAGAGGTATAGGATTTTTCTTTCTAGATCTATAATATATCAGTGGATCCTTGAAGTCTCCTGCTGTCTACAGAACAAGTGGCCAAGGCAATATTAGAACATCAACAGTATAGCCAGTGTTATCTCATTCTCCTAGAAATTTACTGGACAAGCTTTTGGGTGGAAACTCAAGACCAATTCTGAATTTTCATGGCAGGGAGAGAGTGGAATTTTTGGATGGAAACTCAAGACCAATTCTGAATTTTCATGGCAGGGAGAGAGTGGAATTTTGTACAGATCAAACTAAGACAATCTTTGAAGAATCCTTGGTGCTGTCTGAGCTTGGTTTTTTCTTGCAAACATTTTATTATCCAAACTACGCAATATCACCAGTGTTAGCCTAGCATTGATGATGTTACCTAGTTTGGGTAATGAAACATCTGCAAGAAAACAATCAAACTCAGACAGCACCAAGGACCCCTTATTTTAACCCTGAGCTACAAATATTCTCCTTGATAAGATCACCTTTGTTCTTAGCCTGGTGAAAAAAGGAGCATTTCATTAATTAAAAACAACTGTGCCAGCTCAGACAAGTATCAGAATTTCATGAAAAGATTTAGAGCTGCATTTGACCAGAAGAGCAACTGTGATGAATCAAGAAAGGCAAAGAACTTGCTGAGTTTGTAAATATCACTGATTTCCAGTTGCATGCCAGAGATATATGTTGGAATAATTTTGCCCTGATCAATCAATCTCAGGAAGAACTTTCTGAAGAATGAACTGGTGAGGTGAGGCAAACCAGAGAACTTGGCAGAATTATTTCAGCATTGCATGGAATTCATGGAAGAGTTGAGCATTGGAGGGAATAACAAAGCGAGATAGCAAATTACAGATTTTGTTATTGGGAAGAGTAGCAGTTATAAAAATGAATGTGCTACCTAAAATTCTTTACTTATTTCAAACGGTTCCAATAA
>JANHFT010007992.1:12083-27643 GCA_032467955.1 Pseudoxenodon macrops | reverse complement strand
GAAAGTGCCAACATGTCTCTCCTAATAAACCAGAACTTTGAGGAAAGCTTTGCCTTGGAGTCTGATCCTTTTAGGGAAGATATTTGGAACGCTGACAGTATTCTAAATTCAGAACAAATATCTTTCTGTACATTTTAAAAATTTTAAATTGGCTTTTTTTGCAAATGACACACATGTAGGTAGGAACCAGTGTGAAGCTATCTGCCCAGTTTCCACGCTTCTCCCTATTCCCCATTTGTGCCTCTCATCCTCTATCTCAATTAGCCTTTGTTGCCTATTTTGAATGTAATCTACTGTAGACACATTCCCCTCCTCCTCGTTCAATTTATTCCCAGCATTTGTGGGAATAAATATTTTGTTGTTTTTATAGGATACGGCTGTATCTATAATGAGTCTAAAAATAAATCAGGTAAGTGTGTGATTATGTAAATATACCCCTCCAAGAAGACTTGCAATTTCTTTTGAAACCTACTCAGATATTTCATATGCATAAACGCACTATGCACTAGGCAGATTTTCTGGTACCTATTATATGTTATTGTGTAATTTTAATATCTAATATTTTATTTCCTTGATAGGTTTTGGTCTGGCACACAAGGACTGAAAGGCCAATACTAGTTAATGAAGGCAAACGTGGATTCACAGACCTAAGGGTAGAAGTGTAGATAACTTGTTTTTTGCTGTAAGTATAAGATTTTTGCCGTCTCAAGATTTCCCTATAATTTCCAAGTAGCTCTTCAATGTAGGGTTCATTTAATATGCATCAGGATGGGTTCTTCGATACATGTATGAATGGTTTACTGCCTCAAATTATCAGTGCTGCTATATGAAATGCTATCAAAATATATTTTCGAACCCCACTCTTAAAGTCAGAATTTAGGTCCAGGCATGGGATTCCTTGATTACAATACTGTTTTCTGAGTGACTGATTGTTTGTCTGGTGCTAATATCTGCTAGGCCAGATTCTGGAGAAGATGTATTCTAACCTTTCTGTTTCCTTCTTAGCCTTTTTTTTATTGCTTCTTTTCAATATTGTGTAAATAAGGATTGTTTCTATGTGTCTGTTGATTTGTCTGAATGTCAAGCTTCCAGGAATTCTCTACCAGTTTTGAACTTAACTTGGTCTAAGAGTTACCAAGAGTCCTCAGACTGCAGCAGATATGAATGCAATAAACAAATAGATTAAGCAGGCAGCTATCAGCAATCATTTTTATTTCTTAAAATAATTTAGGGGAGTTATGTGGAGACCGAGGGCTATCTAGAAAATAAAAATGAGCCCTTACCTTACTTCATTTCATGCATGTTCACAGTTTTAATAATATTAAAATATAATATTTTTAAAATTGCAAAATTTGGGGCATGGAGACCTCATTTGGAGATCTAGTGTTTTTCCCATCATCAAGTTGTCTACAGCATACATTAAAATACATTGAAGAGTACCAAAATACCCCGAAGTACATTATTAATCTTGTTCCTCAGTTCACAGCTTGTTGCTATATGCTTTTCTTCAATTATTTTATAAATAGCCCTCTGAATTAAAAAATTGAATGTCTTTTTTTTTTCCCTTCCTAGTGTTTTTCCTGCAAGTGCAGAGTCTGTTTGCGTTGATCCATTGGTTGGAACAGGAATTGACAGGTTCATTGCCTGAGACTGACAAGAGAGGAGGAGACAGACAGACAGACAGACAGACAGACAGACAGACAGACAGACAGAGATCTGCCCAAAATCATCCAGTTGGCTTTCATGTCTAAGACAGTCTAGAACTCACAATATCCTGGTTTTTAGCCACTACACCAAAATGGCTGATATAGATATTTAAAATGTTAACTACAAGGGCTAGCTAATGTAGAGTCAGGATAGCTTCCCATCCTGGATCATTCCTTGCTTAATCGAGTTCAAAGTATGTACTACCCAGTTTTTTCTTGTGGCTCTTTATATCCCTAACACAAACAATCAATTTAGGGACCCTAAAATCAAAAGAGGCCTTGTTTGATTTCATTTAATAGCTAAACCTGTCTAAAACCAAGAATTTTAAACCACTTACTTCTCAACAAGGCAACACAAATGGTCTTTTGTTTTTCGGAATATGAGATTTATTTTTATTTCTTTTAAAAAAAATAATTAAAAGAGGATTTGTGGGGGGAGGGGACCCTGTATATCAGTCTTTGGAAACTGAACTGATAAAGCTCTGTATTGCCAGGTTTGGTCTTGGACAGTTGCTTGATGGAAGTAATTGAGTAGGAAGCTGAGCCTGACTCAGCGCAATCTCAATGTTACAAAAAGGATAGATTGCAAGCTTTATGAATAACTTTAAAAGATCCAGGGAGAAGTATTGGCTGGCAGCTCTAAAAACTAAGATGGCTCTCTGTCAAGATTTCAGGGATTGAGGCTTCTGCTCTAGTTAATTACAGTAGGTATTGGTAATGCAATATTCTAATTCTGTGCAAAATAAAAATGGGCTGCATTCCTCTGTTCAGCATGATCTTAGAATAAAGAACAAAAGCAGCTAAAGTAATCCATATTAGATGCCAAACATGGAACATATCAGATAGTCTTTTATCAAATGAAACTACTCAGCCATTCAACCCAGGATTATGTATTCTAATTAGCATAGTTAACAATGACTCTCTGGTTGAATGTGTACTTATTGCCTGTTGTTTTTTTAAATTCAATGTACCTGAATTGGCTACATACAAACCACATCCTGGTCTATTGAGCTATGGTTCTTCCATGAAAAGATTTGTCATGAATTTAGTTCCTTTCCTGAAGACTAAGTAGACAAAAGTAAGAGAACCTGCACATTATCTCTCAATATGCTATGCTTTACACATGAAGAAGGGAACATTAATTTTCTACTACCGGTAGCAGTTATATGTTTGATATAACATCTCATTTGGTCCTGACTCAACTCAATGTCTTCGTGACTTGAAGTTATTTGAGATGTAATATGTATATTGAAATACTTATCCATCTTTATTTATTTCATTAGTTTTATATTTAATCCCCCCAAAATAAAAATTCCAAGGATCTTGTATACGTAGATTAGTTCAAAAAAATATTACAATATAATGGCGGAAGAGGGGAATTTTTAAAATTGAACAGCTTCAAGTTTTACTATTTTTCTTAAACTAGAACTGGCACATAAGACTGTTCAATATTGTCTATCAGATTGATGAGCACAGAAATTGAATGGATGATTTCTCCCTCCCATGGTACCATTTGTTAAGAAGAAAACTCCCCAGAGAAATGAGAGTTGGCATCACTTCTAAATAAGCTCAGTGGAAGAATTCCTTCATTATGTTTTTACTTCTACTATCATCTTTCTTCAGCGGTTTGAGGCCAACATGATTACAGACTGCTAGAAAGGGGATTATAGAGTAAAAACAGGACATTCACTCCTGGCACTTGATTACTTCATACCTTAACAAATGCAAGAAATGCAAAAACACCATATATCAGCAATGCAGGAAGTCTTCTTATCATTAATGTTTGTAAAACAAAGTCTCATTAATCAAATGAGAAAAAAAGTAGAATAGGTTTTCTGCCTGGTACCACATAAACCAAATTGGATTATTAGCAGCTGTCCTTTGAGGCTGTTTCCCAGCACCTAAGCACTGCATAGATGCTTCCTGGGAAATCATGTTTTTTTGCTTGCCTGAGGGGAAGAAAACTGGCTAATTATAGAAACAACAACTCCTATGAAAAACTATTTGTAACTGAGCCTTAAAACAAAAACTAAATAAAACTTTAGTTGTTGGGGATGTTCTCTTGTCTCCAGAAGCCAAAGCAAAAATGGCCATGGAGGCATATAGCTCCATGGACAAATGAGAGAGAGCAATCCTGAACCATACCGGGTAGAGTTGTGTAGGTCACTAACTTCCCTCAGGCTCTTCCTACATCTGAACCAGAGTATTCATATAGGAAATCCCAATATATTTTCTAATGCACAAAGCAGCTCTTCCCTGTAAGATCAGTTTGAACTTCCACCAGACTGCCAAAGTGACAGAATGATACCACGATCAAGGTGTATCTTATGAAGATGTGTTCTCAAAAATGGCTAATTCCATCTCCATCCTTCTTCTCATTTTCCCCAGTCTCCTTAACTGACACAGGCAGACACCAGCTCTGTGGGCATGGCTTGGTGGGCATGTGATTGAGTGGGTGGGCCTGGCCAAGCCAACATCACTTCTTTGCCCTAATGACCCACGAAAAGAAGTTATACCAAGTATTATACACAAAACAATAAAAGAGGTACACAAATGCTTACATAAGAGCAATAAGAGTCTTATTATTCTTCTGTAAGTATTTGTGTACCACTTTTATTGTTTTGTGTATAATAACTGGTATAACTTCTTTTTGAATTTCGCCCCTGCTCTGCAGTCCTATTATCCATTTCTAGCCATCTGGGCATTGAAGTTAGCTTCAATCAGATTTACGGTCGAGTTGGCCGGAAGAGGTGAGTAGTGGCAGGCAGGGGCGGGGCCAACTAGGGGCGATTTTACAGTTGTGTGAACCAATTCAAATTGTCCCTACCACCTCTCCCGACCCGGGCCAAAGTAGTTGAATTTCACCCCTGGTATAGACACTAAGCTTGCTGAGAAAGAAACAATCTGAACGTATCATATATTATCTGTTCCCAGAGTAACATGTAATTTCACTTTCTCAAGTTTTTCAACATCATTTTTGTTGCCATTATAAACTGCATTCAGCTAAAGGATGGTATCATTTTAAAACTCCTATATGATGGAATGTCAGAAATTCAGGATTTTTGGATAGCTTTGGACTAGTATTTCTCATTTCAATATGCTGATTGACAGTTTCGTTGTAATGATTTTTAAAAAACAACAACATGGATGTGCATAGCTTTATGCTTCTTGAGAGAAAGTAGGGATAAAAATCGAATTATTAATATAGCATCATAAAAATGGTTACAAATCAGTTCTGAACAAGCTCTTCTTTTTGTGTCAGGAAGAGGTTTTTGGTTTGGATGAAAACTATACTATTCTAGTGTAAATCTTGGCATGAATATATGTACCGGTAGTTCTTTGTATTCCAAATTCTGCTGAATCTGTCCAATAATATATTGTATGCTTATATATGACCTTTAAAAATTCCCTTTCTTGTTTACTTTGTAGATAGCAACTTCTTGCACACCTGTCTATGATCAGCGGAATACTGCTGCAACAATCAAGAATAACATCCACATTTGTATTGCATTTAGCAACTTCTAAATTCTCTAAAATCAGGGAATAAAAAAACAAAGTCAATGTCATATTCAAGGCCATTTGTTCTATATTCTAGTCATTCACAATACAACTAAGAGGACCTGTTTCTTCATTGTTATCTCTGTGTTGGAAGACATTTTTCAAGAACAGAAGCATTCCTATAAACATTCCATTTGGGATACTTTTAAGAAAAGTCAAGTTGGAGTAAGGGGCAATATTTCTCTTTGCTAATCCACACGTTTGAAGCCTTGTTTTGCAATATGTATTAAGACATCAGCTTTTGCAAATCTACTCCAAGGAGGGGCAGTTCAAAATGAACTAGTTCCTGCCTACCACCAATTAAATATTTCGCACTATTGCAAGAAAGAGTCACTCTCAGAATTACTTAAAACCTCTTTTAGACTTAGGAGTTCTTGTTTGAAAGAATGTGGGTGGTCAATTCTTGCTTGGAAGATCATGAAGATATCTACTGGAGAATGAAATATGCATCCGTTCCCTTTTTCATATCCAAGCCAAGATCAACTAGTTCCTCTTGAATCTGAATGATAAACTGAAGTAGCAAGTTTGAGAACTTCAGCATCACCAACTCAACATCATGTCCTCTGGCTATGTAGATACATCTTTGTCATGAGAAATAGAGACAATAAGAAGCACTCAACTACTTAGTTCTCAGTTTGTGGGCAATGTATCAGGCAGGAACTAGTTATGATTTTACTTTTGGAACTAGAAAATCTCACATAATTAGTATTCCCTTGGTCCAATCTGGAAAGATTTTTATTTAGTCTTTGTAGCTTTGTAAATATCCAGTATATTCTTAAATTGTCAATGCAGCTGCATGATGAATTTCAACTATATGTGGAATGATACAGACACCAACCAAGCCATGCTTGGAGTGAATAGACAATGTTTACTTATACTGAGCCATGGACTCCTAGCTTAATAGATGTGATGAAAGCAAAAATACTAAAAAGTGAATATTCACAAATAGTAGGAAAAGCCACTATCCCTATCCCTAATTTTTTATTACAAATATATTCATCAATTCTGAGCATCAGTTGCAAACAGAAATACTTATTAGCAATCAACAATCATATCTGTAAATAACAAAGTGTTGATAGGTCATCAGCAAGTGTGAATTCAAATGGGAAAGTGAGTGGAGAGATATATGGGCCAAAAATGTAATGGCTGGTAAAAGCACAATATTTTTTTTTATTAAGATGGGCTATGCTCACTTCAAAAAAAAAACCCACATACTTTTGATGTTTTGTGATGTGTTAAGTTCTTGCAACTGAAGAAACTGAAGAACATTTTCTAGCAACTGAGCCAATTCTGAGTATGATTCTGAGATGTCAGAACGTGTCTTTATTTCCTGACTTATTTATAACATAGGTCTTTTCTGACTACTGTATTTCATTTGTATTAACCTGGATTGTCTGCTATTTTTATGGAGAATATTTTTATTTCTCTTCCACCCTGTGTTCATCTGAAACTCAACAGGGAATTACAATTTTTCTACTCACTGCTGAAATGTCATATATATTCATGCTCACTTCATAATGTCAGGAAATGACTGGTGTCTTAAATTAGAAAAATAATTAGAAGCATAATAATGTGAAAACTATATAATTTAAAGGAAAAGGAGACTATGTGGGAGTTAAAGTTGACAGAAACAGTTCGTCAAGCCTTTCAATTTCTTATCGTCTACTTTGAGGGAAACCAAGGATGTCATCTCATAATAGAATTCAGTGGCCAGTAGAATCCTCAGAGGCTTCTAAAAATATTATCTGGTTTTAAAAAAATAGTTAGGATTAATTATTAGATCCCACCTTGCACCTATTTATGTTGATAGTAAGAAGAAGAAGAAAAGTAAAGTAAAAAATAAATACTGCCAAAAAGGGATTTGTTGGCCATTATCTTCTTCTGGTGTTTTTTGTTTTTTATTTCTATGTAGCATAAGATACCTTTATTTATTACTTCATAAAAATTGCTAAGTGGCATGTCAGATTTGCCTGAAGCAATATGATAATGAGAGATAAACTCCCAAAGAGAGGAGGATCTTTTAGCACCAAATTGAAGCTTCCAGAATAGGCCAAAAATTTCAACCTAACCTATTAACAATATTAATACCTCACCTCCATGTCCCCAACCTTCCATGGAAACAAATATATTTACTAAAATACACCCGATCAGAAGAAAGTTATCCACCAGTCATAAAGTAATCATGATCTATTTGGGCTAATGGTTTAGTCTGGTATACCCTTACTTTGGGGGGAGGGGTTTGGCTTTGCCTAAAGAACCCAGATGTAGAAAGGCAGAGAGAGGACAATGTGAAGGGAGTGAGGTGGAAATGCCAGGAAAGCTAAGATTCATGGAAATCTACTGAGCCATAGAGAAAAAGGAGCAGAGCTTGAAAAACAAAGCTTCCAAACTTGCAGCTGGTTAAACATATCTCAAATTCCCAAAGTTTCAATCCTGTCTTGGGTTTCTTTGGGTATGTTGAGTGATTAGCTACAAAATGAAAAATAAGAACTGGGTGGCTGAAGACAAAAGTTATTTTCACTTCTATTACAACAAGGGAACAAATGGAATTGGTGCAGTGAGCAGAAAGTTACTGGAATCCTGAGCTGTGTGAAGTGTGACCACAGCGCCACTGAAAAAGTACTTAAAGGGGTGTTTGTAAAATTGCTTGAGGAATGTGATGTGAAAGAATTGAACTGTTTAAAAAGTACTGTAACTGAAAAGCTCTGGGGTATATCATGGAGCCACTGTTCTGATCCTTGAATTTTATGAATTGTTAATACTCTGTATTGTCATAGAAAAAATGTAACACAAAAAATCCACAATACCAATCAATAACAAAATAAGAGTCAGGTGTGGGTTCTAATTTAACTCGCCGCCGGTTCGCTTCCTCCTGCGCTGCATGGGCACTTTGCACGCACATTCGCAGTGCAATTTTTTTTTAAAAGAAGACAAAAACAAGATGGCGACGCATGCGCAGTGCTGGAAACTCTGCTTCTGTGCATGCGCAGAAGAAAAAACCCGGGGGGAAATTCCCCCAAATTATTATTTTTTAATCCCAAAAAAAGATGGCAGTGTCCACGGACCAGAACCAGTTCCATGATGTCACCAGCAGCTTACTACCTACTCTATAGAACCGGTCCGAACCAGTAGGAACCCACCTCTGGAAAGATTGTTACCAAGCCACTTTAATGCTTATTTATGTTGGCTATTGATAAATATAGAATGAAAACATCACATGAAGATAACTGGTGTCCCGTATTTGTTTTTCTTGCTACAGCCCCTTGCCCCATTTGGCTTCAATAAAGGAAATATGTTGGTATTTATCATTTCTAATAGTTCCAAAAACATCTTATCACAAAACATTTGTTGGAATACTGGAAATGTACTCACTCGATAATCATAAGACTTTTTCCCATAATTTTAATCATAATTTATATTTTTATTGCATATATATAGAGACACAGAGAGAAAGAGGTATAGATATTGAAAGATATATCAAAATTTTACTTTGTAAATAAAAGGTAAATTCAAAACCCAAACCAATCTTTTTCTTTTAAGTTTCCTTCTTCTTGCAGTGTTCTTTTTAAAATCCAACAGTTAACATTTTTCCAATCATATTCTAAGGATTTCATCCTGGCCCGTAAATATTTATTGGTAATTGAGAGTAAAACACTTTCAGTGATTGGAAAATGATGAAATTAACTATCATATGCACAGGAAGAAGTAAGTAACCTGGGGAAAACAAAAAATAATATTAAGAAGAACTGTGACAGAAGAAGATAGCATCAATGGTAATAGCACCTTGGGTACAATCCCAAAACATCTGGATCACAACTTGAACATCATTGGCATTGTTAAATCACCGCCAGTCATTTGTAAAAGGCACATTACTTGGAATAACTACATCAAAGTACAATATTTATTTATTATTTATTAGTATTATTGTTTAGTGGAGTTAAGATACATTCATAACTCTGGGAGATAATATAAATAATGATTAAAAACATGTAAACAAATAAAAACCATAGCAAGTGGGGGGGGGAATATAACAGAACATTGTTCTGTCACGTGACAACAGAACATTGAACATAACCAAGAAATGGACTTTGTCCCACACCAGGATCCCCAGGTTAAAGCACAGAGCCAAGTGAAGCAGAAAAACACATTCTGGCAATGAGGAGGGATTAATAGGGATTCTGCCCTTCAGAAATAGTTGCCAGAACATTCTGATGATAGGACGTCTGAACATTCTGATGATAGGCAATGTGAATAAGCTCTCAGTTTCTTCTGGGGTAATGTTTATGTCATTGTTTTACCTCTGTAAGAACTATAACCTTCCCCAAATTTAGGTGAATAAATGTTGACTTCATTAAAGTTTGATGAGTCATACATTCCAAAACTTGGCATGTGGACTGTCATGTTTAGAAAAACATCTTCCATTCTCATAATGCAGCATCAACAATTCATCTTGGGCTATTAGCACAGAGCATAATACACAAATGGTGAACATAATGAAAAAATGTAGCCTGCTCACAGAGTCTCTCTTATTTTTGACAGCTAGAAAGAAATCTGGGAGGAATCAGATGGAAGGCAGTCCCTTCTATGGAGCGGAATCTGAATCTGTTGAATTTAGAGCTGGAACTTATTAATATTATTTAACCAAGAAACTCAGGGTATATGAATTTCTAATAGACAGATAGTAGAAGTACCTGCTTCTTTGTTACAAGAGTGGATATTCTCTTCACACTGTTATCCATTTCAAAATGATGCTTCCTTACGTCATTTGCAATCCTCACCCTTCTCACCAAATAACTCCTGTTATATTTTCCCCAAGTCTGGAAATTCTTGCTGTTAAGTGACTGATTTACATCAAAAATATGTTTGTTCATGTGTGCTTGATAGAAAAATGGTTGGGATTGGAATTTGCAAAGAAAAATAACAGGAAAGGTAATACTCTGTTTCCATTTACGGTATATATTTGTGTCAAATTATGTGTTTGTGTGTGTGTGTGTGTGTGTGTGTGTGTGCATGCATACGGACGCACATGCAGATGTCTTCACTGAGGGAGTCTGTATATATTCACACAGATACACATATATACATAGACATGGGACAGTGTATTTTCCAAATGCAACTAATTGTGGTTTAATTAAGCTGAGGTTAAACAAACTGTGGGTTGATGTGTAGGCCACACAACTTGTGTCTATGTCAAAAGTCATACTTTTATGAAGTAGACTTGTAGTTGCTTTGTCTTTTAATTTGGAAACTGAGATTCTGTACAAGCAAATGATTTGGGGTTAGAGAGGATGCAGCCTGCTTAGCCCATGAATTATCTGCTCTGAACAAGAAACAATAGATTCCTTATAGTTTTCCCCCCCATTGTATCTCTAGTTTATTTTTTCAGAGATATGCCAGTTTGGAAAAAAAAATGCAGATTGGAGATAAGAACCTTTGAATACAGGTAGAATAGAAGGTAGAAATTTGTTACCAAAGTTTGCTAGAGATTATTAGCATTTACTTCTAAAATGTTTGCCTTTACTTTCCTCCCTCGTACACTATAATTCTGTCTCCCTTGGGATGGCCATGCTGAAAGACTTGTAAGGGAAAATACCAATGAAATAAAAATAAGTTTCCAATGTTGTAAAATATTTTTTTTAAACCACCCGATCTGTCTGAAGAAAGAATGTACACAAATATCAAAAAATAAATGCCATATTGCAACATGGCTATGCAATCTTCTTGTTTTCGCTTCGTGAAAATATATGTATTTATAAAAGAGGGAAAAGAATCAAATTCCAATCATGCATATATTTGTGGATTCAAAGACTCTTCATGAATAACAAATTCATTTCTTTCTCTGCCAAACTTATTCGCAAAACATCAGAAATAAAAATGTGTTACAGTGACAGCAGTTTTGTACTCTAGATGTTCAAATAAATCTTTGAAGCCAGAAAGTGCTATAGGAAAGGCATTCTGGCAAACTCATTCTCACATAATCACAAAAGCGAAGACTTTTAGAGAATCATTTCAGTGAGATTATTTATTCAAATCATCACAACTACTACAACAAAAGAAGTTGACGAAACAAGAAGGCATCCTTCCTCTAGATTAAAACTCTTTCAGTGCTTGGATACCATGTTGCCAAAATATATTATCTAACGAAAAGAATTTGGTGTTTAGAGAAGGAACAAAAGGAGATTAATGGTAAGAGACTTTTTTTTTAAATAAACTAGACAATCTGTGACCTGTTTCAGAAATGTTTCCTTACCATTTTTTCAATGCCTTTAACAATGGCACAGCTTCTAATATAATGCTTTCACTGAAAGATATTAAAAGATGTATCTGCCTTGCAAATAGCCTATGTTGAATTGAATAGCACATAGATCCTTCCTTCCTTCCTTCCTTCCCTCATTTTTTCACAGATATTCCTTTATCAGGTTCCTCAATACCTTCAACAATGACAGATCTTCTAATATACTGCCTTCCTTGGAAATGTTGGGATACATTCAGAGATGTATCTGTTGGATTCTATAGTACACTCAAATATCTGCAAATACTTTTTTATGATATTTGGAATTATGTCATAACTTGCTTTATGAAAATATTTTTGTCCTAAAATGTTTTATAAAATCTGCCAAATTTCAATTCTATGGGAGTCATGGGTCCTTGATTTTGGACGCATTATGCAAGGTACCCATCTGAGGTACCTTGATTTAAAAAGTTTGCCCTATCTTGCAACATTTTGCTCAGTTAAAAGTTGTAGGAATCCAAGTTTTAATAATATGTCCTGCTTGATGTCCTTCACATTCTCCCATTTCTGAAGACCATCTCCTTCAGATAGGATAGGAATCATTACCAGCCACATCTTGTATATTCCCTGCATGGCTTCTGATATCTCTTACTGCATCTACCATTTTCCCAACATGCTGAGTTTCTGCTGCTCATAGATCACTTGCTTCAATATATGCAGGTCTGGATCTTCATTTTCAGCTTGCACAAATAGATCACAATATTGTGGTCTTGGCTTGGACAATTCATCAAGCCACAGTAGACTGTGCAAATGAAGCAGATTTGAAGAGTCATGGTGGTGCAGTGGTTAGAATGCAGCACTGCAGGCTACTTCTGCTGACTGCCAACTGCCTGTGATTCAGCAATTCGAGTCTCACCATCTCAGGGTTGACTCAGTCTTCTATCTTTTTGAGGTCAGTAAAATGAGGACCCAGGTTGTTGGGGAGCAATCTACTGACTCGGTAAACCACTTAGAGAGGGCTGCAAAGCACTGTGAAGCGGTATATAAGTCTAAGTGCTATTGCTATTTCATCTCATGACCATTGCAGCAGTCGTCCAACAACAACAGTAGCGTGAATCACTTACAACATTCCCAAATTTCATTCCCTTAAGTGTCGTGAGTTTTAGATTTTGGATATATTCTATAAGTTATTGCATTTGAGATACCTTAGTTAAAAATGGCTTCCTCATGATGTACCATTTCATCCATTTAAAGGTCATGACAAGAACAACAACAACAACACACACACAGAGATATATATACAGTAAAGTATGACAAGATGATGAAAAGCAAATCCCCTGAAAACAAGAAAGCAACATATTTCTGGTTCTTTTCCACTTCTGTAATGACTCAGATCTCGTAGACGTATTCGTTTATAAGACAGAGAAGTTGAAATCTGCAACAAAACACTGCAGAACCACCTCAGTTTCTAACATTCTTGTCAAGCTCAAATGCATATATGCTTATCTCCCACACTTCACACATTTGTGTTGAATTGTCAGTATATTTATTTACCCATTGATCAACCTTACCTTTTAAAATTATTCCACTGTCAATAGAACATGTATCAATATGCATGTGCATAAGATACAAAACAATAAAATTTAATCACATTTATTTAGGCTAAATAATGAATTATACATTAAAACCTAAGGCTGTTAGCACTATTCCTTCTATGTTTCTCGCTGCCTTTAGCTAGCCACAATAGATCAGTGACAGGCAGCTATGAAGCTTGCTTAGGAAAGGCTCTTTTTACCAGAATGTATTGTTGACTGCAAAAGATGGAGAATATCACCATATGCCTGTTTCTGCATGCACAGATGTTATCCAGGTCTCAGTATGTTGCAGAATTGCTAAGCCCCCAGGCTGAAGCATAATGGTGAAATATTAGCTGCATCAGATGCTAGATCAGGGACCAGCACTAATAAGTGCTTTAAAAAATCTGTTCTCTCCTCCCTTCCCATCTCTTCCTGGGTATTGTGTGTTCACCCTATGCTTTTTCATCTCAAACTATTCATTGAATATCTCTATGGTTTTGAGTAATTTTTTTAATTGCTTACATATCTGTAAACCACCCAATTAACTGGCAAAAGAGTGTTCTTATTATAAATTATTGTGTCCAGTTCTTGGAACCACATTTTTAGGAAGGATTGAAACATACTGGAACAGATTCCAAGAAGGAAAATGACCAGAAGATTAGAACTAGAAACACAATTATATGAAGATTGACGGAAGAAACAAAAAATATTTAGCCAGGGGGGAAAAACTGAAGAAGGAATATCATATGTCAAATGTCACCTATGTCAAATACCTGAATGTATGTGACATAGAAGACAGCAAGACTTTCTTTACATTCTCTCAGGGAGCAGAATATGGAATAATAGATTTAAATTATAGAAAGAGAGATATAATTTGAAAAACCTTCCTATCAATGACTACAGAAGAATCATTAATTATTGATGTCATTGGAAATGTTCAAGATGAGGTTAGTCAGGCATCTGTCAGGGATACTTGTATTGTTTGGAACGGATGACCTAAATGGTCCTTTCTAACTCTTAAGTCTATGATTAAGAAAAGAATCTATAATGTGGTATATGGAATCTATGATTCCAAATCTGTGAAAGAAAAAAATGATATTTCTTTTGTTCTTATTTGTCTCTTTGGCATCTTTATTATCATTAACATTTAGTACTCCAGAATACAGAAAATACTGTTTTGAGGATTCTTGTTTGTCAATGGAAAGAAAGAAAAACTTCTTTCAACCAAACAGGTTGCTTTTTGATGCAATACTGTGTTGCTCCATGGACTCTGATTTCTATATTTTTCTGCAGAGAAATTTTGAAGTCAGAAGGGATAGGGATGTATATCCACTGGCAGTAAAAAAAAATCAAGACTATATGGAACAATCAGATTTAATATTTCGGAAAAGAAATATTTTTGTCACAAAGTTTTACTGAGAACATAAACAAGGAACATTCACTGAACAAGAAAAAGGTGTCAGAATGTTATCAATGTGGTCAGGTAAGCATGATTGGGATATGCAAAAGTTCAGCACTCTTTTTTTTTAAGTCCAAAGGAGTAGAACAGTCTCCGGTTCTATAGAGTAGGTAGTAACTCCGCGATGATGTCATGGAGCCGGTTTCGTGGGTGCCGCCATGTTGGATTTTGCTTCTGCGCATAAGCTAGTTTTTGACTGCCACACGTGTGCTTGCTTTTGCGCTTTGCGCGGCCGAAGCGCAACCCTGAGTGAACCGGCAGTAAGAAGATTCAGAACCCACCTCTGGGTAAAACAGTGTTGTAGCACCACCACACTCTACCTCTTTCGATACAACACTGATATTAATCTGATCCTCTCCTTGTCTTCTCTACCAGACACTACTGCTGCTGTGACACAGACCTTTATACTGCTAGGGCCACCAAACTATCGTTTTGTGCCATGATGGAGACCATCTATCAGCCTTCATTCAATTCGATCAAAGGGAATTATCTTTCAGAATCTCTTGCAACAGAGAACTTCAGGCACACTCTCATAAGTCTTCTACTTAGCTGCAATGCATCTAATGACGGTGTGTTTAAAGTTTGTATTATAATGTTTCCAGTGGTCCCCCAGGCTTCTTAATTAAACCCCAGTGAAAGGGATGGTGTGTGAACTCCTCCACTGGTCTGTCTTAACCTGAGAAGTTTAGGCAGCTAGCGAAGCCTCAGAGAGATGTGTAACAAAAACTAAGCTAGCAGGTGCACACTTTACTACTTGCAAGTATAAAGTAAGCTCGAAGAAGTTACCACCGGAACAAAATTTTAAAATTCGCCAGTCAGTGCCCTGGAAATAAAGTAGAAAAACAGAGGAAGAAGAAACAGTTTGGGAAGTTGCAGAATAGATTTCAGCCCAGCTGTTTCTATTTGCAATTAACATTGAGAACTAAGTGTACAGAGCTGATGTATACTTAATTTTTTTCCCCAAATAATTTTTATTACACGTTTTCAATGTTTAAAAATCAAACATTTCCCCCCCCCCTCTTACAGCT
>JANHFT010007992.1:0-11983 GCA_032467955.1 Pseudoxenodon macrops | reverse complement strand
TTTACTAATATTTTCTTTTATTATGCCTAAGAGAAATAATTCTGGCTGCATATCAATTTTTATTTCTGTCATTTCCTCCAACCATTTTTTTAAATTAAGATGTATACTTAATTAAATAGGTAACGTCTTTTTATTATAGCTTCTTTCACCCAACTCCACTCTGATTTAAAGGAAAAACATATTTGAAGGCTATATTTGGGGGACAGAAGCTGTCACCTTCCTCAGATATTTACAGTACTTTGCACAAACTTAATTTCAAGCTCTGTTGAAGATCGTACTGAGCTCCATTTCTTTACAAAAATGCATCACTTTAGTTTCTAAAGCAGATGCATAAAAATGAGAAAGACAGATTTTTGGCTAGGAAAATAGTTTCTTGCTCGGTGCATAAAATTTGGAATAATATTGTTCCTTTTCCGCTTCCTCCTCCTCTAAACCCCATAATAGATATGCGGAATAGCTACTATTTCCTTCACATGCTTCAGTGAGAACAGTTAAGTTTTTTTTTTAAATCAACTTTTAATTCAGGAAGACTGAAATTCATGCATAGAGAATTATTTGCTTACACCCAGAGCCATGAATTTGCAATGGACAGCTTACCAATCAATCAAATAAATAAATGATTCTTTTATAAGTAGGATCCGGGAGGATGCAAAAGATTAACAATTTCCTGTTAAATAACCCAATTAATGTTAACTCTTCTTCTTTTCCTAGTGGAGGCTGGCAACTGCCAATGCGATTTGTCTTTTGATATTCATGTCCTGAACAAAATTACATTTTGGCCAAACCATGCATGTAGATTTTTCAGCCAAAGTATAATATACATTGTCATCCAGTGATGCATATCTCTTGAATCTTTCCTTGTATAATTAATTGAAATAGTTGATATTCCTCACTGTATATCATGTGACCCAACAATTTCAATTTCCTTTTTTAATTATTATTCACAATTTCCCCATCCTTGCCTATTCTTTAGAGGAACATCTTATTTTGTACACATTTGATCCATTTCAAAGATTTATATTCTCATGATCGCCCTATGGGTCATTATCCATGCTTCTAATCTACTCCCTTTCTTAATTGACATATGGCAAAGGTAAAGCACTTCTAAAATCTTGTCAAGAAAATTGCAGAGACTTGTTCCAGCATTCATCTGGAGCCAACACTAAAGCATCAAATACACACACAGACACATAGGCACACAGATACACACACACAAACACACAAGTTCAACCTGGGACTAGAACTATAGCTAAAAGTTGAAAGATAGGCGTATGGGATTTTTAGTTAGGACATCTGGAGAGCTGTGGATTAAAATCAAGTGTAAACATTTCAAATCTAGAATTGTACTTTGCGTAAAAATTAATTATAGGGATTTATTTGGTTTCTATTTTCTCTTTGACAAAAATGTTCTGGGTTTGACAAGCACTCATAAAATAAAAGATAATTTAAGAGTCACACTAGCAGCGCAGCTGCCAATCAGTGTTTTTTAAAGAGAGAAGACAATGAGAATGCCTCACGCAATGCTATCATGATATCATACAGTAGTGCAATTAGGGCTGCAGTATCTAGGGTGCAAAATCAAAATTACCATAAGATGGTGACAAAAGGATACAGAACACTCTAAATCTTTGGTGCCATCTAGTGGTCATCCAATTTTTGCAGCCCTAGTGAAATTAAATTAAATTCATGGAGAAAATCCATCAGGTGGAAAATGACTTGATGGCACATAATCAATGTATCAATTATAATTGAATATTTAAAATAATCAGATAAATCAACATTTTTCATTAAAGGCAGAAAAACAAGCCAGTTAAAATATAATAGCAAGAGTTATTTCAGATATTCCCACTTGTGAATCCAATTTAGATAATTGACTTACATGAACAAAAACAAACAAAACTGCATTGATGTAGAATGCAGTGAAAACCAACTGGAATCAGAAAGGATGAAACCAGAAATCAATCCTCTGCTGTCACAAGCCTTAAAGAGCCCTATAATAATTGTATATTTCCCTGATAAGTGAAAAAATATTTTGAGGATTGTATTCTTTGTTAAAATTTTGACATACAGAATAAGAGTTGTAACCTCCCGTTGAAACTGTCAGGAAATTTCACTTTAGTTCTAGATTTGATCTCTCCTTGATTAGTTTCCATCCATTGCTTCTTGTCCTGCCTGCAGGTGCTTTTTTTCTGTGACAGCCCCTCAAATATTGGAAGACTGCTATCATGTCACCCCTAGTCATTCTCTTCATTAGGCTAGACATACCCAATTCCTGCAACTATTCATCATGTTTTAGCCTCCAGCACCCTAATCAACTTTCTTGTTCTTCTCTGCCCTCTTTCTAGTCTCAACATCGTTTTTTTTTAATCATGGTAACCAGAACTGGTTGCAAGATTCAAAGTGGTGTTATCAAATAAGTATAAAGTGTACTAATACTTCATATGACCTTAATACTGTCCCTCTGTTGATGCACATAGGACTTCATTGGCTTTTTCTGGCAGCTGCAGCACACCGCTGGCTCATATTTAACTGGTTGTCCAGGGCTAGTCCCATTCACATTTCCCATTCCCTATACAAAAATCAGTCCCATCAACTTTAAAACTGCTTTCCCTAGAACGAGTGCATATTTGACTGAGAGGATGATGAAGCTCAGTGGGGGTTGACTTTTACACCATATAACGTGGTTTGTTTGGTTTTACTTCGCGGGGGATGCGAACCATGATCAATTGAATACATACGGTGCTATTTATATAAGGAACGAAAAGGGCACGTGCATGTCATTTTAAAAAGAAACCTAACGGAAAGCCAAAGTCTGCATCACCGCTTTGCGTCACGCAGATCTTTAACGCAAAGCTCCCACGGAAGCCGCTTGTGTAAAAGCCCTTTCTTCCAGTCTCTGATTCCCAGCATACCCTGCTTTGACTGGGGGTGGGTGGGGGGTGCTGTTGGCCTAGATGTTGCAATGCATCTTGGTACATGTAGTCCTAGATACGCCTTCATTAAAAAAAAAAAATAAGGAAAAAAAAGGGGGCGTGATCCCACTGCGGCCGCTTCTAGGAAGTGCCTCGTGCGCGTTTTGAAGGCGGGCTGGTGGGCGTGGTTTCGCTTCCCCGCTTTGAAGCGCTTCGCTGGTGCCGCTTCTGAGGTGGGTCCGCTTTGGGGGCGAGGAAGGAGAAATTGGGGTTTACGGGGTGCTACTTCTCGGATTGGAAGACGTTGAACTCGAACGGCGACGGCGTGGGGGAATTGTTAGCTTAATTCACCAGGCAGCCAAAAACAGCACCGCAAAAAGTCGTTAATTTTTATTTTTATTTATTTTTTTACATCAGGCCCAATTCCGCGGCAAGCGTTGAGAAAGTTAAGGCACAGACTCTCCCTGCAAAGATTCTTGGAGAAGGACGTTTCTGAGTTAAATTGACGGGTGCTTTGGACCCTCAGGAGAATTGTAATGTAGCTTATTTTGTTTGGCGAGGATGGCGTGTTGTTAAAAACTTTTTTTTTTTTTTGCCTTCCTCAGTACGGATAGAAATATATTGGATCAATGTTTGTTTTCCTTTTTCTCTCACATATGGTGGCTTTTCCCTGACGAATAAAAGAAAATTTCCTGGAATAAAGTTACGCATTATTTCCCCTCAGGACTTGAGAGTTTCCTCAGCATATATGCCTTTAATATTATCCAAGCCTGCCAGTCTACGATATTACAGATCATTTTATTTTAGTTGTACACTTAGCCCAGCTTAAAATTAAATGTTCACACTTATTTCCCCCCCTCCCCAAATAAAACTGAAACTGGAAAAAGTTATGAGGAAAGGATTTCTGTGAGGAAAATCGACACATGTTCGGCTAATGGTAAAATCTGTATATCTCTTAGTGCATCCTTTTTTTTAGTTATATAGAACAACATTTTATGAGGATCAGATATAGCAGAATATGCCATGCTTATTTGTAAGAAAGTGAGCCTCTGTCTGCTATCTCAAATTATTGTTTTGTCAACTTTGGAATCAAAGACCATTTGGAATTAACTGTCTGGAAAAAAGACTACCAGCCAGCAGCAGATTCCAATACTATGTTCAACTTTTTTATCCTTAGGGAAGAAGCATATATTTTCAGATGTATGAGAAAGATAAAAGAGCACTAAACTAGATTTCACTGTATCATAATTTATACCAACAAGTTAACATTTAAACCTGAAGGAGAAACCAACATTTGGAGATGTATGTTTGAATTAATGTAATTAAAACATCTGCAAAAAGTACTGAAGAAATATTCCTAAATAGCAAAAACAGAAAGCAAGTATATAAATGAGATTGAATGTACAGGCTTTCCCTAACCAATCTACTAGAAAATGAGCTGATTTTAAACCAGGAAGAAGGTTTGATCGTTCTGGTAGAGTAATAAGAGAGAAGAAAAAATGCCTTTTAAAAGGCATTTCTCAATATTAAAAAGAATTTTTTGAGGAATGCCTCAGAATTGTATAATTGTAATTGAATATTAAGAGTTATAGGAATTCCTATAATATTTGAGCATCAGTAATACTAGGTATGCATAACTATTTTGGTATATATAACTATTGGTATATAATTGGTATATAAATACAATATATAATTAGAAGAATTAATTGTATTTAAGTTCTATATTATTAGCGCGGTTTACTCCTTTTCCTTTATAATTGCAGATTGGATAATGGAAGAATTGATTCACCAAAGATGGTTAAAATATAAAGCATTTGATCTAGAATGTCCTATGAGTTACAAGAAAACATGCTGAGAATCTACAATACTTCCAAAAAATGACAATTTCCATACTCAGTTACTTCAAAGAGTCATTTACTGAAACTTCAGCTACTGTACCTGCAAAGTTAAAACACTGGAAAGTTCTGAAGAATTAAAGAAGTACATTCTTTATGAAAAAAAATGAATTTTTCTCGCACAGAAAATTCTTGCTTTCTGCTTCTTTTGGTAATCTTTCAAGTTATATTTGTCTTGATACTTTACCGAGGCAGCAGTTCAGTTTTATTTCAGGGTCATTTAGAAATACATAAGTCATTGGACTATTCAAAATCGGAGGATGTCTATATAAATCTTAGTTTATTTACTCCTGTTCCTCATAAGGCCACTATACAGACTTGTACACCACAGTCAAACATACTTGGTATGTATAAGATTATATGCACAATTTTTTTTTCAGTTTCCTTAATAAGCTGATCTGTGTCAGTATGATTTGACTAGCATTTGAAAGCTATACTTGGTTAATTTTGTTCCTCTGTGACAACTCTTGCCTATCAATGGTGATTGGAAGTGCACCATGTTACACAAGATCCTAAAACTTACTAACTAGACAATAATTGGTATAGATTTCCCCTCTTCATTTTCTGGGTCACTCATTGTGAACATGACTGCTACTAATACAATATGCATTAATAGCTGCTGTCGCTGTTTGCTACAAGGTAGGTCAAAATAATACAGACTGGTTTTGTAAAATGACAGTTTATTCATTTGTCTAGGCTTATATTTCATTCCAATCATACCTGATCCTGATCCTGTTTACAGGCATTCCAAAACAGTAATAAGATTAAAACATAACATAATGTAGTAAAATGATAATCTCACGTTGTTTTCCTTTTCTGTCTCTGGCAAAACTGTAAGTACAAGTCTTTTTATTGTGGTACAAATTATTTTTTACTCAATTATACATTGTTTTACTTGCACTAATGCATTAGGAATAGATTTGAATGAATATTTCTGTAATCCTTTTGTTTTTAATTTCAGTTATTTCCATAGTGTTTATAGTCTGGTATTTTGTTTAAATACAAAACAGAGATAACAGTATGGTAAAGTACCGTAAGTAGAAAGGCAAGGGAACCATAATACAATATATCCTCCATTCTATTTCACAAAGCTTGCCCAACTCATTTTGATCAGCAGACAAAATGTGCCAGCTAGACCAACTGCTGTTTCCTGACTTTTACTCCTGTTTGGAAACCATTACTTTTGCAGTAAAATTATGTATTTTGATGCCATTATGAATTGCCAATCCAAATACAAGGCATGCAATATCTGACTTAATCTGAATGGTTTAGTTGGAAATTGTATTCTATGTAATTTATATGCATTATGTGATTTTACTTACCATGGAAAATGTGTACACCTAGATTAAATATTATAGAACTGAAAATTCAAATATTTTTGTAAGAATTGTGTTTATTAACTTTTTAATGAGTATTTATATAGATTTTCATACAGAAAAAAAACTTTCAATGTGACATGGTTTGGTGTTTACAATAATAATGGTTTTCACTTCGTTTTTTTCACCTTTTCCTAATGTGACTGTAAGATAGGCTTCAGAAAATCTTCCATTTTATATTAATTGCTGTTTGGCGTAATGTTCTAACATAGACAAATTTGTATAATTGACCCAGAAAAGACAAATTGGAGCTTTGAAAATGACTTACTTGAATAACTCATACTTAAAGAAATTTTAAGAGCTGTACTGAAGGATAGGAGAGATGAGGACCAAAGTTCATTTGTGTTCCTTGTTGAAATGGTAAAAAATTGTTTAATGAAATATTCAAACATTAGCCAGTATTTTCCATGAGAGTACCTACATTTACAAATATTTCTAGAAAAGAAATAGTAAAAATCATCTTTTTTTCAGATGTGCTTTTTGAAATGTGAACAAATTGCTACGTTTTTCATAATTTTCTTTTTCTCATTTGTTAATCCATATTTTATGCAGTTGGACTCTTAACCATCACCTTTGATACACTGCACAGTGAAAGAACAATTATCCACAAAAATCCATATGTCCATTTGGGTGGCTGTTACAGCCCACCTCATTGTCTAGCCCATTACAAAACTGCTATAATTGTACCATGCAGGAACTGTGAAAAGCAGTTGCACCAATTTCTCTATTACCTTCATCCCTTTCTCCAACGTCAACAGCTTAGCTATTGTATCTACTTGATTCATCAGGTAAGCCAAACTATTAAGCAAGTCTCTAGTTGATCACAGATGGTATCTGATGATACTGGGAATAATTACATATAGTTCTATTGACTATCTTAGCAGGTCTGGATGGACCTCCTCCAGTTTCATATTCTGAGTCAATATGATTGGAAATTGGACAAATCCATGATCCTTTGGGCTATAATTTAATAGGTATTTCCGTACCGTATTCCCTAAGCCTTCAATAGTGACTGGGCATGTCTTGAAAATTTCTTTAAAATTTAGGGTGATATTCAGAGAAACATCTGCCTTGAAAGTAACCTACATTGAATATATAGTACAGTCAAACTTCAGGAGCTGACCATAGGAAATGTTTCGTGACATTTTGTATTATGTCAATGTTTTTTATGTGACAATATTTTATACATTTTTCCAAATGTTAATTTCATGGGAGTCATGGGTCCTGGATTTTTGATGCATTCTATAAGGTGGCCCATTTAAGGTACCCATTTGGTTGAAAGAGTTTTGCCTATGATGTATCATTTCAGTTAAAGGTTACAGACACGAGTTTTAGTAAGCCTAAATACATGGGGAGAAGACTGCTTTAAAGTCCTTATACAGATAGAAACTGCTCTATAGATTATAAAGAAATCTCAACATTGATAACACTTTTCAAATTATGCATGATTCATATTCCAATAAATCAAACAGTTTCTATGTCAATCTAGGAGAAACTACGATTACAGCCTTATTGAAATCATTGTATTGATGTTCCTTTGAAATAATGTTCCATCTATATTTTCTGTTAATATGAGTAGAGTAGAGTAGAGCAGAATAGAAAAGCTCATTTGAAAGTTGTTAGTTTTACTATTTCATTTTAGGGCATTTGGGTGAGTAATTGAAATAACATGTATTTTAGATATATTAAATGAAATGTGATGATTCTTTATATTACAATGGACTCTCATCCAATTTACATGCATAGCTTTAGTGCAATATGATATCCGAGAACCAAATGGCCCCTGTTTTCTGTTATTTAGAAGAGTCATGAAGACCTGGCTTTTTATCAATGATTTCAGTGATGGACTCAATTGTGCTTTATGTTTTTTTGTAATTTCTGACTGTTGGAGCCGCCCAGAGTTATTGAAAATCAGGCAGCATGCAAATTTAATACATTCTTTTTTTTATAGTTCATTGCATGGTTAGCTAGATGTTTAGACTAAATTTGGCATTTTATCCATCTATCAAGTCCTCCCAAAAAAACTGGGATCTGAGTGCTTCTAGTAAAGGGTGCTGAAGCTCATTAAGCTTATGCATCTTGTTGAAATTTAGTCAGAAAAACTGCTACTCCTGATTTTATTTTATTTTTGCTACCTTAGACAAACCTAGTTCTCCTTTGTCTCCTCCCAAGCTCTTTTCCCAGTATTCAGATTGTATATTAATCATAGATAAATCATTAATTTTATTTTTTATGAATATAGGACTAACAGGTTATCCAATTTTCACAACCACTGATCATCCAATACCAACACAACTTATCCAATCACATCAGAAGCTTTTTGTAAAAAGAATACAATACAGATATTATGAAGAGTCATTGCTGTCAGACTTCAATGTTGTTATGTTACTTGATTGAGTGGCATGGTTTTTTTTCAGGCTGGAACTGGTCCATTTAACAGAGCAAAGCTCCTTAACGTTGGCATCCATGAGGCCATGAAAGACAATGATTGGGACTGTCTGCTTCTACATAATATGGATCTTATTCCAGAAAATGACTATAATCTTTATGTCTGTGATAAATATTATCCCAAACACTTATCCACTGCTATTGACAAGTTATATTACCGGTAATGTCTAAGAATATGAGAGTAAATATCTTAGGAAATAAAATAATCTGAACAAATATGGTTTATTGAATATATTTACTAATTCGTTATTTGTATAATGAATAAACACATAGATTTATATGCACTCTTACTTTTTTTAAATTAATTCCAGAACTTTTTCATGTCCTGTCTAGATCTGTTTTCACTTATATTAAATTTATATATATATTTGAATAACATTTTAAACATTTAGGAATTATACTTAAGTGTGGCAGCACATAAATATCTTATTTTTAAAAAGTTACTACATGAGCTTATTTTATTTGACACTCAAGCAATGATTTTCAGAAATCATAGTCACTTTATAATTTGCAATATGGATAAATTCAGATGTTGAAATATTTTCCTAGTTGTGTTTTAAACTCTGATAATATAATTATTTAGACATCAACCCTATATATCTAAAGATTTATATCTGTTTCAGAATTATATTTAGAATTTGCTTTTAAATTTATTGAAGTCTTAATAATTCATTCACAATTTAATTATTGCATAACTACCTTTTATCTGGGTTCTAGGACTCTTCTGTTATATTACCTTAACTACAACAGCTTGTAAAGTATATCTGCTTTAAAGTGATAATTGATCTAAAACGGGTCTGCAAGCCATTTGGACCCGTTTTCCACAGAAAACACCGGGAGACATAAAACCTGGGTGGGCATGGCCAAGTCGACATCACTCACTTCCACCAGTTACATGACACCCCTCCCCCCCCAGCCATGCCTACCCAGCCGGTCATTAGGGCAGAGAACCAGTTGTTAAAAACACCGGGAACCACAAAACCCTTTTGATATATCCCTCCTCTCTGTCTCTCCCCCTCACAGAGAGGGGCTAAATAATTTCTCTCTCTGCCTTGGCTGCTTCTCGATCCCCGCCTTTGCCCTTACCTTCTCAGGCCAGGCGAGGAGTGATTGGGAGGGGAGGGCAAGGGGCGGGGCCAGCCAGTGGTGGGATAACCCAACGGAGCCACAGCAGAGGGCCCAAAGAGGCACATGCGGCTCTGGAGCCGCAGGTTGCTGACACCTGATCTAAAGTTACTTGTTAAGAATTTAAACGTGTCTTTCTGGTCCCAGTCATTTTAACTGTTACAGTACATTGATTTTCCTGTGTTCATTCCTAGTTTAGTACAACAAAAAGGATCAACAATAGAATTCTAATTAATGCAATATATTGTACAGGTGTGAAAGGGCTGGAGTAAAGAAAAAGTATCCAAGTGCACTTGTTTCTATGATGAATCTGTGTGTCTTTACTTATAAAATCACACACATTACCTTATGTTTATTTTTCTGTGCAGCCTGCCATACTCATCTGTTTTTGGTGGTGTTACTGCTTTGACCCCAGACCACTACATGAAGATAAATGGGTTTCCAAACACGTACTGGGAGCATCTTGATGAAGATAATGACATTGCAGAAAGGTATTTATTTACTGAAATATTAAAGTATGTTCAAGCATTAAAGTTTTAAGCAAGATAAATATTGTGGGTATTAAACAAAGAAGCAACAAAGACATCCTTTTTTCATCAGCTATTAGTGATTATATTTGTAGAAAGTATTATCCAATCAAATATTGCCATTTTATACCTCTTCCTAAAATTGTTTGAAGGAAAATGAATCTAAGGCCATCATTATACTTTGTATTTACCACATATTATAAACATCATTTTTTTTTCCCAAAAAGTTTTTTATTTTCCATAAAATTCATTTTCACATTTCATTTAACATACAGTTTTTAACACATTTTAATACTAATTTTTATCTAATATCTCCCTCCAGTTCTCAATGCTTACAACATCATTTGTCAGAGTGTACAATTTAATTTTCCAGTTTATATAATTTTTAACATAATATAGTCATAGTCTTCATCTTCAATTTCACCAATCAGTTCCCAGTTTGTCTGTTTTCCCTTTTATTTTCCATTTCTTTTGATTACAAAAGACTTTTGAACTTTGATGTTGGAGAACATTCCTGAGAATGCCATAGATAGACAGGAAAACAAATAATTGCTAAAAACAAATGAATCCAGACTTATTATTTGAGGAACAATTGGTCAGACTCAAACAATCAGATTTTGGGAAGATCTCTTGAGAAGTACTATAATAATGGGAAAAGTCGAAGGAAAAAAGAGGACGATCAGCAGCAAGATGAACTGCCTTGTAACAAATGAACATACTATTTCAAGACATAAAAAGCGAATATGCGGACACATCCTGGAGAAAAAAAAAGTCTTATCTGTGTGTACCCTAAGACTTGACATTGACTTGACATAATTTTGTTTTAAATAAATTAATTTTCATGACTCAGATTAGAGTGCATATATCAAGCTGTGTATCATCATCATATTTGTGATATCATGACCTGCACTGACAGATTACCTTTCTCATTGGTTTCATACATACATTAATACTGGAAAGAGGATCAAATACATGATCACCCATTAGGCTGCCCTCTTTCACCATTGATACTGAAACTAAAAAGAATGGACAGCTGAAGCATGTTGCTCTTATAAAAGTGGTCAGAGCAGTGGTGAAATCCAAAGTTTTTTTTACTACCGGTTCTGTGGGCGTGACTTGGTGGGGGTGGTGTGACTTGGTGGGCGTGGCAGGTACTGCAAAATCTCCATTCCCACTCCACTCTGGGGCCAGCCACAGGTGATATTTGCCGGTTCTCCAAACTACTCAAAATTTCCACTACCGGTTCTCCAGAACCTGCTGGATTTCACCCCTGGTTGGTGAGGTTCAACAGTCAAGATGGTGGCCATTCTGATTTTTGTTGACTTCCCTTTACAGATGTCCCTGGATAGAATTGAATTTTTTTCCATCTTAGTTTTTCCACTTATTAGGTTACTGTTCTTCATGCTCCACCATGAATAAAAATATATATTTTAAAGCTCTAGGAGCATTTGGGCTTTTCTTCAGGACTCCAGACATGTTTTTACTAGGTATTAGTTTAATTGCTTCCTTCTCAGGGGTGAAATCTAAAAATTTTCCCTACCGGTTCTGTGGGTGTGGCTTAGTTTGTGGGCGTGGCTTGGAGGTCAGGTGACTGGGTGGGTGTGCTTTTACACTTTACACAGACAGAACACAAAAAACCTTTACACTTTACAAACACACAACACAAAACAACACAACTGACTCACACACCATGCAAAAGC